>QNTS01005985.1:42652-55257 GCA_003317085.1 Hucho hucho
ATGCTATATAGATTGTGTGTAGACAAGAATGGTTGATGACGTTGGAACGACAATGCATCCCTGTTTATTGGTGAGAGCTTGGATATTTCCGTATGTACATAACTGAAGCAGTCGCTGTATTTAGACTACCTTTCCATTGAGCAGTGAGATTAGGGTGACTATGCACTGTGGCTGTTATTTCTCCCCCTGTAGGCCAGTGAGGGACATGGTGGATGACGTCAGAAGGGGGAACTGGCTGAGGTTTGGAGCAGGAAAACTCAAGGAGCTCTGTAAACTACTGCCAGATGAGGGAGAGGTAAGTAACTAGCGAACCACATTCCTCTTTTCTTATGCTCATTCCATCACACTGTAAACTACTGCCAGAGGGAGCTGTAACAATGGCTGCATTTAGACAATTCTGATATTTTTTCCCCCCACTAATCGGTCTTTTGGCCAACCACATGAGTTATTTTCACATCTGATCATATTCACAGCTGATCTGATTGGTCAAAATACCAATTAGTGAAAAATAGATCACATTTAGGCTACGTTTACACAGGTAGCACAACTAACCACCCTCCTCTTTTCTCACTTCATCACATTACCAGTGAACTGTCGTTAGCTCCAGCCCAGGGCTGAACCATCACATTACCAGTGAACTGTCGTTAGCTCTAGCCCAGGGCTGAACCATCACATTACCAGTGAACTGTCGTTAGCTCCAGCCCAAGGCTGAACCATCACATTACCAGGGAACTGTCGTTAGCTCCAGCCCAGGGCTGAACCATCACATTACCAGGGAACTGTCGTTAGCTCCAGCCCAGGGCTGAACCATCACATTACCAGGGAACTGTCGTTAGCTCCAGCCCAGGGCTGAACCATCACATTACCAGTGAACTGTCGTTAGCTCCAGCCCAGGGCTGAACCATCACATTACCAGTGTTCTGTCATTACATGTCTTTCTTTATATTTCTTACCCATCTGTCTGTCTGATGGGACTTATGTTGTATCGTCCTCCCACCAGGTGAAGAAGCTGTGGTCGTTCAGTGGAGACCAGACCCAGCTGTGTGAGCCAGACCTCTTCATGATGCTGCTAGTTAAAGTACCTGGGTGAGAAGGGGTTCATTGTGATGCTGGTACTAGTTTGGGTTGGTTAGTACTTGGGTGAGAAGGGGTTCATTGTGATGCTGGTACTAGTTTGGGTTGGTTAGTACTTGGGTGAGAAGGGGTTCATTGTGATGCTGGTACTAGTTTGGGCTGGTTAGTACTTGGGTGAGAAGGGGTTCATTGTGATGCTGGTACTAGTTTGGGCTGGTTAGTACCTGGGTGAGAAGGGGTTCATTGTGGTGATGGTGTTGTCTTTCTCTAGCTATGAGGAGCGTCTGAGGACTCTGATGCTGAGAGAAGAATTCTTCCCTTTGATGGATGAGCTGAAACACTCCATCGCTGTCATGACTAAAGCAGCTAATGGTGACACACTGCTCCACCTCTGTACCACTAGTTAATGCTTTCTTTCTTTCTCTTTCTTTCTCGCTCTGTCTTTTAATTCAAAAGGGCTTTATTGGCAGGGGAAATGTATGTATGTGTGTTTACATTGCCAAAGCAAGTGAATAATAATTATCTGTCTCTCTGTCCCTCAGAGCTGTTGGTCTGTGATGACCTCCACTCAATAATCCGCCTGGTGTTGAAGGCTGGGAACTACATGAATGCTGTACGTAACACAATTCTCTACTATCAAGGACTTACAATACATATGTATTCTCTACTATCAAGGACTTACAATACATATGTATTCTCTACTATCAAGGACTTACAATACATATGTATTCTCTACTATCAGGGACTTACAATACGTATGTATTCTCTACTATCATATGTACTGTACGTGGGCCTTGTTTTCAAACTGCTTTTTAATGTGCCGTCTATTCGTTAGTGTCTGACTGCTAAATGACTAAAGTGAATTTTATTGTGTGGTTGTTTAGTCTGTATGTATGTGGGCAGTGAAAGTAAACTGTTGTTTTAGGGTGGGTACGCTGGCAGTGCCATCGGTTTCAGGATGGCATCTCTACTAAAGCTGGCGGACACCAAGGCCAACAAACCTGGCATGAACCTCTTGCACTACGTCACCATGGTGAGAGGGAGAGCTGGGCAGGAGGGAGACATGGATGGGAGAGCTGGCAGGGCAGGGAGAGCTGGAGAGGGAGCTGGCAGGGCAGAGAGAGCTGGTGAGGGAGGAAGGGAGAGCTGGAGGGGGAGCTGGCAGGGCAGAGAGCTAGAGATGAGGGAGTGCGGGAGAGAGGGTGAGAAAGGGATTAATATGAAAATAAACTCAGCAAAAAAAGAAACGTATTCTCACTGTCAACTGCGTTTATTTTCAGCAAACTTGTGTAAATATTTGTATGAACATAAGATTCAACAACTGAGACATAAACTGAACAAGTTCCACAGGCATGTGACTAACAGAAGTGGAAGAATGTGTCCCTGAACAAAGTAACAGTAACAAAATCAAAAGTAACAGTCAGTATCTGCTGTGGCCACCAGCTGCATTAAGTACTGTAGTGCATCTATTCCTCATTGACCAGATTTGCCAGGTCTTGCTGTGAGATGTTACCCCACTCTTCCACCAAGGCACTTGCAAGTTCCAGGACATTTCTGGGGGGAATGGCCTTAGCCCTCATCCTCCGATCCAACAAGTCCCAGACGTGCTCAACGGGATTGAGATCCGGGCTCTTCGCTAGCCATGGCAGAACACTGACATTCCTGTCTTGCAGGAAATCATTCACAGAACGAGCAGTATGGCTGGTGGCATTGTCATGCTGGAGGGTCATGTCAGGATGCGCCTGCAGGAAGGGTACCACTTGAGGGAGGAGGATGTCTTCCCTGTAACGCACAGCGTTGAGATTGCCTGCAATGACAACAAGCTCAGTCCGATGATGCTGTGACACACCGCCCCAGACCGTGACGGACCCTCCACTTCCAAATCGATCCCGCTCCAGAGTACAGGCCTCGGTGTAACGCTTATTCCTTCAACGATAAACGCGAATCCGACCATCACCCCTGGTGAGTCAAAACTGTGACTCGTCAGTGAAGAGCACTTTTTGACAGTCCTGTCTGGTCCAGCGACGGGTTTGTGCCCATAGGCGACGTTGTTGCCGGTGATGTCTGGTGAGGACCTGCCTTACAACAGGCCTACAAGCCCTCAGTCCAGCCTCTCTCAGCGTATTGAGGACAGTTGAGAACTGATTGCGGGATTGTGTATTCCTGGTGTAACTCGGGCAGTTGTTGTTGCCATCCTGTACCTGTCCCGCAGGTGTGATGTTCGGATGTACCGATCCTGTGCAGGTGTTTTTACACGTGGTTTGCCACTGCGAGCTGTCCGTCCTGTCTCCCTGTAGCGCTGTCTTAGGCCTGTCATAGTACTGATATTGCAATTAATTGCCCTGGCCACATCTGCAGTTCTCATGCCTCCTTGCAGCATGCCTAAGGCACATTCATGCAGATGGGGACCCTGGGCATCTTTCTTTTGGTGTTTTTCAGAGTCAGTAGAAATTGCCTACCTTCTGTAAGCTGTTAGTGTCTTAACGACCGTTCCACAGGTGCATGTTCATTAATTGTTTATGGTTCATTGAACAAGAATGGGAAACAGTGTTTAAACCCTTTACAATGAAGATTTGTGAAGTTATTTGGATTTTTAGGAATTATCTTTGAAAGACAGGGTCCTGAAAAGGGGACGTTTCATTTTTTGCGGAGTTTAGAAATGAAGACAATGTGAAAGTACACATCCAGGCTCCGAGGATAACACATTAAAACATGCTACAGTAACAAAACTAACTTGACCTCCTTTCTCTGTCCCCACACGCAGCAAGCACAGGAGATAGACGTTGCCTTGTTGAACTTCCCTGAGCAGCTTCAACACATTGGGATGGCTGCCAGGTAGGCAATCATTATGACCAGTTACTACCTTGTACCTATTATTCAAACTCATGTTTTTTTTATTGTTGTTTATCAATGGTTGCTCACAATGTAAAGAGCTTTATGATTTCTGTCTGGAAATGAAAAGTGTGATTTATTTATTATTATTGGCAATAAGAATAATATGTGAAATGTTTTCTTACAGATTTAGATTTGGGGATTCTTTATAATATATACAGTTCTCTGTTGACGAAATGGTACAAGCAGTATTTGAAATGGTACTTGTGTTTACTGTGTCAGTTACTGTAGTAATGTTGACAATGGTACATACGTGTGTTTACTGTGTCAGTTACTGTAGTAATGTTGATGAAATGGTACATATGTGTATTTACTGTGAATGTCTTTTACAGGGTGCAGAAGCAGGAGGTGGAGTCAGACTTTCAGAGGGAGACAGAGAAGGTGAAGGAAGCAAAGATAGATGCCAGCACACAGCCTGAGCTACTGTTACAGATGGAGACCTTCCTCATGGTGAGAGATGACCCACACACACACCACACCTGTTTACTAAGTCCATCCCTGATGTGTATATATATGTGGCGGCAGGTAGCCTAGTGGTTAGAGGGTAGGGGCGGCAGGTAGCCTAGTGGTTAGAGGGTAGGGGCGGCAGGTAGCCTAGTGGTTAGAGGGTTGTGCCCGTAACCTAAAGGTTGCTGAATCGAATCCCAGAGCTGGCAAGGCAAAAATCTGTTGTTCTGCCCCTGAACAAGGCAGTTAACCCACTGTTCCCCAGTAGGCTGTAAGAATTTGTTCTTAACTGACTTGCCCTAGTTAAATAAAGAATAAAAGTTAAATAAAAATTAAATGTATATATTTTTATTTAACCTTTATTTAACTAGGGAAAATATAGATGGATGGATAGATGGCTTGAGTGTAAAAGCACTGGATCAATGAGAAAGCACTTCTGCCACAAATATTCTCACATAATTACTGGTCTTCTGGACATTTTGTTGAAGTGAACTTACATTTTTACAGTGAATGTGACTGACAACATTTAACCATAAAACTAACACGTGCCACTGAGTTGTACCTGTTGTATTCTCTCTCTCCCACTCTCCTGTTATATATCTCAAACACTGTTCTAATGCTGTTTTCAACCCCAGTAGTTTTCCTGTATATATTTTGTCTCTCTTTGTGTCTTGTCAGAGGGCGGAGGCCAGACTGGCTGACCTACAGGCCTGTCTGTTGGACCTCAACTCCCTGAGCCAAGCTGTAGCAGAGTATTTCTGTGAAGACCCAGCCACGTTTCAACTGGAGGTGTGCTGCTCCATATTCTACTCTTTCTGTGAGCGCTTCAACAGGGCTGTTCAGGTAAATGAACACATTAGGTTTGCAACATTCCTCTACCTTTCCCCAAATTATATTTTCTTCCCCCAGAAATCCTGGTTGGAGGATTCCTGCTTATTCCTTTGTAAATCCAGGAATCTTCCAACCAGGATTTCTGGTTAAACTGGGGAATTTGGGGAAAGTTAACTTGGCTTTTGTGTATTTGTTTTGATAGTACTACTGATATTGATTACTGTGTTGTTGGGAAAGAGCAAGAAAGAAAGGAATTTCACTGTCCTAGTGCATGTGACAATAAAACTTGAAATGTTGCTACCCTAGGTGATGATGATGATGATGATGAAGAATCTGGGACAGTCTGATTTTCCTAAAGAATATAGGGGTCTTCACAGTGACAGGCAATGCCCACTGTCCATGTTTAGTTGAATATTGGGTCACTCAAACAACAACCCCCAACTCTGTTTTAGCCATTTCACGCGTCGCACACTCACACCCTTCCCTTCACATCCATCTTCTCTCTCTTGCTCCTTTCCTCCCGTTGCCTCTCTCCTCTCTCTGACCCCATCACTGTGTCTCTCTTCCCAATCAGGAGAACCGTGAGCGTGAGACAGCCGAGCTGAGACGCAGGCAGAGGGAGAGGTTCTGTAATGTGGCCAAGCGTCGCTCCACTGCCACCTGCTCTGACCTGGACCCCCACCTATGTTTGGAGGCCGCCGGCCCTGGCTCTGCCATGGAGTCTATCCTCCACAGCTTCCTGACCACCATACGCCCCAGGGGTCTGGCAAGGCGCAGACACCACCACCACCTCCCCCCCGTGATGTTGTCCCCCATCGGGGGCTCGCCCATCGAGCCCTGCCCCAAGTCCAACCCCGTGGCCGATGAGCCAGAGACTAGAGCTGGTCCAGGGCCTAGCCGGTTCGCCAGACCAGGACGGAGCACCCTGGGTGGGGAGGCAGGTGTGGTGACACCCCTGAAGGATCAGGAGGACCAGGGGCAGAGGGAGGAGAAGCGAGGGGAGGGCTGGCCCAGGGAGCTGGGTAGCCCTGATGCGGTGGTGGAGAGGTTAGAAGGGGGGATAGAGGAGGACTCCTCCTATCTGGACCCCCCTTCAGAGCAGAAGGAAGAAGAGAAGGAAAATGAGGGGGAGACAGTGACCCCAGAGGACCAGTGGAGATGTTTTGGCTCAAAGAGAGCCTCTTCCATCAACCAGAAACGGACTCCTAAGAGCTGTGGCCGCCGCAGCCTGTCCCCTCGCCAACACACCCCCCCCACCCAGAAGGAGGAGAAGAGAGCGGGCAAGGAGAAGGAAGAGGTGCAGAGGATGTGTGTCGTGTCCAGGAAGATGCTTCGCTACCAGACTGGCCGAGGCAGGCTATCTGGTGACCTAGAACATCCTGAACTTCCAGAGTTGGTTGACAAAGCGAGCCTCATCCCCCAAAACCACACCCCTCAACGCTCCACACCTCACCCTCTCCACCCCCGTCCTAGCGCTCAACCCTCCACCCCAGGTCATCGCCCCCGCTCTACCCCCCATCCCTCCACCCCTCGCCCCAGGGAGATGAGAGAGGTAGACCTGGCTCTCTGTAACAGCATGGGGAACCTGGGCTCTCCCTGGACAATCCTCAGCCCCCACGTCTCTCCCCAAAACCACACCCTCCACCGACGACACTCCTTCTCCGCCCCCAGCGCCGACGATGGCCTTGACGATGGTGTCTGGTCATTGCCCCCCACCCCCACCCGCCCTTCCTCCACCACCCGCCCTTCCTCCACCACCCACCCTTCCACCGCCACCTGCCCCCCTCTGGTTCTGCTGGGGAGGATGAGGGCTATGGAGGGGCACCCTGGACACTCAGACCTCCATGGAGAGGCAGGGAGGGGGCCCTTGTCCCTGCCTGACTGCCCCAGTCAGAGAGCTCTGTCCCAGGGCCCCATGCTTCGCTCTCTCTCCCTGGATGAGACTGGAGGGAGCCAGGCTCCAGGATTCAGATTCCGCCTTGGGGACCTGTTCCAGAGATGCAACACGCTGTGGCCCCCAGTTGGTGCTGTGGCTGAGACCGGGTTTGCTACAGAGGCTCAGAAACCCTTGGAGAGGCAGAACAGTAGCTCTGGGATTGTGTCTTTCTTCAGACGCTTTGGGGAGAGGAGACGAGCCAGCATGGAGGAACAGGACTCCCGAGGAACATATACTTAACTAGGGAAGGAGGGAGGGGAGGATAGAGGGGAGGGAGGAAAGAGGAGGGTTTGTCTTTTTAAAAAAAAGTATTTGTGTTGATCTTATTTCATTTTGTTTAAAGTGAGCTACTCCTATTTGAGAGTATGACAGCTCTTTTAATGAACCGCCCAAGGTAAGCATGCACTTGCCTTGGATGGGAGACCTTTGTCTCTGTGGGGCTGGGAGAAAGAAGGCTTATTGTTTTAAAACTGTTCCAGATAGTGTACTACTTTTGACCAAAGCCTTATAGGCCCTGGTTAAAAGTAGTGCACTTCATAGGGAATAGGGTGCCATTTGAGAGGCACAGTAAGTGAACCACGTATGCACATCATACTACTTAAATTATTCACAGATCCAGATAAAAAAACTCTTTGTCCAAGACAAAACAGTTCTCCTTTTTTTTAATGTGGCCCAGCCCTGGACTGGAGCTAACCATCTCAGGTATAGTGTGGAACACATGCGTACAACACAATATACTACCGTCACATTTGAAAAAACATATTTTTAGTTGTCTTAAGTGTCATTTTTATGTAATAAACGGTTTTTCTACCTCCGCCTTATTTTGTCTTTGGTCTCGCTCACCGTTAATATAATAATATATACCGTTTTAACAAGATGTTTTTATCCAAAGTGACTGACAGTTGTGCATGCATTTAACTTATGGCTAGTCCCGGGAATCGAACCCTCTATCCTGTTGCAAGCGCCAAAGCTGTGGAACAATAGTATTTTAAGGGGGGGAAGAAAAGGAGGGAAAACATTCGGAGAAAGGAGGGAAGGAAGGCTGGAGGCTTCTAAATAATGTGTTAAATGTTTTCCAGCTTAATAAATTAATTTTTTATTTTGAGGAAGGGGAAGAGTGGATCCAAAGTCCCCAGTTTGAATCCCACCTCCAAGTGTTGTTATATTTCACATTGAATTTAAAATCACCTGGGGTAATGGAAGGATAATGGGCCTGGGGTAATGGGCCTGGGGTAATGGAAGGATAATGGGCCTGGGGTAATGGAAGGATAATGGTAGCATAACCATAACATAAAGAAGTGTTCTAATGAGGTTGGTGTATTACTGTACTATTCTCCCATTACCTTGTTTATGCAATTAGCATCTTAAAGTATCTGTTGCGGTTTCTTGTGGACTGCATTTTACCTGGCATAATTATTAATACATCACGTCCCACTGGACACAGGCATCAATTCAACGTCTATTCCACGTTGGTTCAACGTAATTAATTGAAATGACGTGGAAATAATGTTGATTCAACCAGAGGGATGTATGAAAATGTACTCAGAGACATACTGTATATTAGTCATTAAAAGTGAAGAATGATTAACCAATCAGAAGTCATTCAATCAATCGGTTGAAATGTATAAACCTGTTCGTTCATTCATGACAAATGTAAATGTTACACACACACACAGCCTCGAGGCCCAAGGTAATGATTGGGTATGGCAATTGACCAGTGGTGTGAAGTACTAAGTAAAAATACTTTAATACTTAAGTAGTTATTTTTTACTATCTACTTTACTATTTATATTTTTGACAACTTTTACTTTTCTTCACTACATTCTTAAAATAATGTACTTTTAACTCCATACATTTTCACCCAAAAGTACTAGTTACAATTTGAATGCTTAGCAGGACAGGAAAATAGTCCAATTCACACACTTATCAAGAGAACATCCCTGGTCATGCCTATTGCCTCTGGCCTGGCGGACTCACTAAACACACATGCTTTGTTTGTAAATGATGTCTGAGTGTTGGAGCGTGCCCCTGGCTATCCATAAATAAGAAAATGTCAAATTAAAAGGTGCTGTCTGGTTTGCTTAATATAAGGAATAAAAAATTATTTATACTTTTACTTTTGATACTTAAGTATATTAAAAACAAATACTTTTGGACTTTTGCTCAAGTAGTATTTTACTGGGTGACTTTCACATTTACATGAGTAAGTTATCTTTACTTTTACTCAAGTATGACAAATGGGTACTTTTTCCCACTACTGCAAGAGACCGATTCTGAGTGATTTGACACAACAGGATCCAAACACATATGCCACGATCCATCAATCAGATTAGCGTTGGTCGACACCTGCATAGCGGTTGTGTTGGTGACGTCGGAGGTGGGAACTGTGTTAGAGCTGTCGTCCACAAGCAGCTCCTTGTGTTACCTTATTGCCTACACTGCCATTGGATGCAAAGAAACCACCTGACTTTATATCCAACAAATCCCACGCAAGTTCAAGCACTGATGTTCTATTGTTAGTCTACTGATAGTCTTTAAATTCCCCCATCCAAATTAACATGAAAATGATTCAATAGCCTGCACTTTCTTACGCTGTTTTGAACTTCTAACGTCTAATACATCGGTATATATAGTTGAAGTCGGAAGTTTACATACACCTTAGCCAAATACATTTAAACTCAGTTTTTCACAATTCCTGACATTTAATCCTAGTAAAAATTCCCTGTCTTAGGTCAGTTAGGATCACCACTTTATTTTAAGAATGTGAAATGTCAGAATAATAGTAGAGAGAATGATTTATTTCAGCTTTTATTTCTTTCATCACATTCCCAGTGGGTCAGATGTTTACATACACTCAATTAGTATTTGGTAGCATTGCCTTTAAATTGTTTAACTTGGGTCAAATGTTTCAGGTAGCCTTCCACAAGCTTCCCACAATAAGTTGGGTGAATTTTGGCCCATTCCTCCTGACAGAGCTGGTGTAACTGAGTCAGGTTTGTAGGCCTCCTTGCTCGCACACGCTTTTTCAGTTCTGACCACACATTTTCTATAGGATAGAGGTCAGGGCTTTGTGATGGCCACTCCAATACCTTGACTTTGTAGTCCTTAAGCCATTTTGCCACAACTTTGGAAGTATGCTTGGGGTCATTGTCCATTTGGAAGACCCATTTGAGACCAAGCTTTAACTTCCTGACTGATGTCTTGAGATGTTGCTTCAATATATCCACATAATTTCCCCTCATGATGCCATCTATTTTGTGAAGTGCACCAGTCCCTCCTGCAGCAAAGCACCCCCACAACATGATGATGCCACCCCCGTGCTTCACAGTTGGGATGGTGTTCTTCGGCTTGCAAGCCTTCCCCTTTTTCCTCCAAACATTACGATGGTCTGTATGGCCAAACAGTTCTATTTTGTTTCATCAGACCAAAGGACATTTCTCCAAAAAGTAAGATCTTTGTCCCCATGTGCAGTTGTAAACCGTAGTCGGGCTTTTTTATGGCGGTTTTGGAGCAGTGGCTTCTTCCTTGCTTCCTTTCAGGTTATGTCGATATAGGACTCGTTTTACTATGGATATAAATACTTTTGTACCTGTTTCCTCCAGCATCTCCACAAGGTCCTTTGCTGTTGTTCTGGGATTGATTTGCACTTTTTGCACCAAAGTACGTTAATCTCTAGGAGACAGAACCGTCTCCTTCCTGAGAGGTATGATGGCTGCGTGGTCCCATGGTGTTTATACTTGCGTACTATTGTTTGTACAGATGAACGTGGTACCTTCAGGCGTTTGGAAATTGCTCCCAAGGATGAACCAGACTTCTGATTTATTTTGATGTTCCCATGATGTCAAGCAAAGAGGCACGGACTTTGAAGGTAGGCCTTGAAATACATCCACAGGTACACCTCCAATTGACTCAAATTATGTAATTTAGCCTATCAGAAGCTTCTAAAGCCATTACATAATTTTCTGGAATTTTCCAAGCTGTTTAAAGGCACAGTCAACTTAGTGTATGTAAACTTCTGACCCACTGGAATTGTGATACAGTGAATTATAAGTGAAATAATCTGTCTGTAAACAATTGTTGGAAAAATGACTTGTGTCATGAACAAAGTAGAAGTCCTATCCGGCTTGCCAAAACTAAAGTTTGTTAACAAGAAATTTGTGTAGTGTTTGAAAAACGAGTTTTAATGACTCCAACCTAAGTGTATGTAAACTTCCGACTTCAACTGTAAGTAATGCTAGCTGTGGCTAGACATGTTAATAACAAAGTTTGTCCCGTGGATATCAACGCATTAACCAACTTAGCTGGCATAATAATATAGCAACTAAAAAAGTCCAAAGAAACCCAGGTGACATTAACTCTGACAGCTCCCCCCATTGAAAGTGAATGCTAATGTAACCTTGATTGCATTCTCTTTTAGATCTCACCAACTTTGACAGTTGTCTTACCTATGAAAATGAATGCTAGGACCTCTGTAACTTTACTGTACCATTAACCATGCTAGCTAGATAGCTAGCCAGGCAACTACGCTAAGCAGCAATTATTGAAAATTAATACTAGGAATACTGTAACTTTACTTTAGCGTTACTGTGCTAGCTAGCCAGGCAGCTAGTTCAATTCTACTGTTGGAAAACAAATTGGCTCTGGTTATTATCACCATTGCATATAAAGTCTGGATGTCGCTCTTTTTTTAAATGTGGTTGGCTGAGTCAACCAATAGCGCTGCACCCCTCCATCTTTTGAAAGATATAGACTGTGTACTTCTCCCAAAGAGTGAGAAGCTATACATTTTTATTTTACTAGGCAAGTCAGTCTAATTTACAATGACGACAAACCCTAACGACGCTGGGCCAAATGTGCACTGCCCTATGTTACACCCAATCACAGCTGGTTGTGATGCAGCCTGGAATCAAACCAGGGTCTGTAGTGATGCCTCTAGCACTGAGATGCAGTGCCTTAGACCGCTGCGCCACTCGGGAGCCCCCGAGTGTTTCACAATCCATGATTGACTTATGGGACATGGAGATGGTGATTAGACATGGTTGACAGCCTACCATACTACTGTACACATAGCCAGCCTGATCTCACCAGACTACCATACTACTGTACACATAGCCAGCCTGATCTCACCAGACTACCATACTACTGTACACATAGCCAGCCTGATCTCACCAGACTACCATACTACTGTACACATGGCCAGCCTGATCTCACCAGACTACCATACTACTGTACACATAGCCAGCCTGATCTCACCAGCCTACCATACCGTGTAGTTTTAATGTATGCTTGTGAGATCCTGTGTCCTAGAGTACAAGGAGTGGAATGTTAGCACAAACAGACTGGTACCCAGGCTAGTCTTATCCTTCTTCATTTAACCTAGAAGAAAACAGAAGGGGTACATTGGGCCCTGTTGCCACGGTAACAG
>QNTS01005988.1:44101-54539 GCA_003317085.1 Hucho hucho
CCTTGTCTCATAGCTTCCAGTGGGAAGTAATACAAGAGACATGTCATTTCAGAGAGTGTTGATGTTGGGAACCGCAAAGGAACAAGTAACTAAGAGCAGAGTGATTGGCTGTAAAACAGACAGGGTGATGCTGTCTTTGGATGTGAGCCGGTTTTCCCCTCAAGACATCTGATGATAGTCCATACTTTCCTGACTGAGCTTCTTTACACAAACCTCCATATTATAGCAATTCCACCCTCAGCCTCTTCTCATAAACGGTATTATGTTTGGTGTTAAGTGTGACTTGGCTTCGATGTATTCGAAAGCCGTTTTTACAGCAGGAACAAACATTAAAATGTCATTTGTTCACTGCCTCTATACCTGAAACAATTCCATGAACAACAAAATATGTTTGTGCATAAATATGCTAATAAGATAATGTTAATGTGAGAGACGAAAACAGGTGATAGATTCTCTCTCTCGGCAGGCAGGCAGGCAGGCAGAGAGGATTCTGATCTCCATGCAGTAGACTCACGTCAGTCAGGCGTCCCACAGTCGTAGTGAAGAGATGAAGTGTGTTGTCACACATGCTCCGCAGCGCCTCATTGGTCACTTCCTCCGGGTCACTGGGGCGCTGGCCTGGACGCTGCAACAGACCAAACCCACACACAGTTCTTTAGAAACACACAGACCACCATATACAAGTCAGAGTAGTTTTAACTGATCCACCATTTACAATGTCATGCTAATCCTTCGCCAAGGATAACGGCTTAAGACCAAAACGTATTGTAGATATGACAAACGTACATAGTAGGTGTCGGGGAGAGCACAGTGTTGGATGATAAACTTGACCAGCAGGTCTCCTCCCTCCAGCTCCAGGTAACCATGGTGAGCCATGGCACTGATCACCTGGACAACCCTCTTCTTCACCTGCAGGGGGCAACGATAGACAGAGGTCAGAGGTCAAGCAAAACACTAACAATACAACATTAAGAAAATAATGTAGCACCGGTTTCCCTGATTAAGCATGTTTGTACTAAAATATGTGTTCAATGGAGATTATAGCCTATTGAAAGTGCTTTTCAAACCAGGACCAGATTTAATCCATGTCTGGGAAATTGGCCCATTATGTATGATGTTTCCCAATGGAAACTGTTTTTTTTTTACAGCACATGGATATGGGTCATTGAAACTGTGTTCGTTTTTATTTTCTATGCCTTTTAGGAGAGAAAACTGTGCCAAATTGTAACAGTTTAATATTTACACATGGCATGAGGTTACCTTATTGCTGTGGTCAGCCAGTGGTTGTCTGATGCTGGCCAGGATGAGAAGCTTCTTCGACTCCATAATGGATGCTAGATCACAGACAGGAAGCCTTGAATAACGTCATGAGGTCATTTCATATCAAACAAGTCCTTTGTAAATACCAGTGATGCTTTCAAATCCAGAGAACAGGGTCAAATAACACTAGAACTGCTAAAGTAGTCATTTTGGACTGCTCATGAATGTATTTTATTACTCTGCCATTTAAGTCATGCCCCCTCCGTCCCCGTCCCCCCGCCCCTCCATCCTTGACTTGTCTTAAATAAATCTAAATAAAATACACTGTTGTTGTTGTTGTTAGAATCTTAATATCAAACAGAACTGGAGTTAGAACCAGTTTTAGGAGGGCATGTCATTATTTGAATGGTTTTACACCATAAATTGGTGTGGATGTTTTTGATCAGATGGCACGGCTGTACTCTGAAAGGAGGCACCCGCCGCTGGCCTGTTGCTGTGTTATAAAACATGCTTGACTTGGCTGCTGTCAACACACACGTGTTGTTCAAGAAGTGCATGAACAACACCATGCCCAGGAGAGACTTCATCACGAGTATGGCATATGGGCTACCTGAGAGACATATGAGAGTCAAGGCAGCAGCAAAGATTCCCCGAGGCAAATTGCACACAGCTCCCAGGGAGGAGACAGATGCACAAAGAACAGAACCCAAGGCACCTGTGTCCCCTGCAAGTGATGTGTTTGTGGGAAGTGTGTCACGCAAGTAAAAGTGGTGAAGATGTGTGTCGACTGTTAGGACAAGGGATAACCGCTAAATGAAAACCAACTGATGCCATTACGTGAAGCACACCATGTATAGTGACTTCGGAAAGTATTCAGAACCCTCGACTTTTCCCACATTTTGTTACGTTACAGACCTACTCTAAAATGGATTAAATAGTTTTTCCCCCCCCTCATCAATCTACACACAATACCCCATAATGACAAAGCAAAAACAGGTTCAGACATTTTTGCTAACTTATAATAAAAAATAAATAAAAAAAAACTGAAATATTAAATTTACGTAAGTATTCAGACCCTTTACTCAGTACTTTGTTAAAGCACCTTTGGCAGCGGTTACAGCCTCGAGTCTTCTTGGGTATGACGCTACAAGCTTGGCACACCTGCATTTGGGAACTTTCTCCCATTCTTCTCTGCAGATCCTCTCAAGCTCTGTCAGGTTGGATGGGGAGCGTTGCTGCACAGCTATCTCTCCAGAGATGTTCGATGAGGTTCAAGTCTGGGCTCTGGCTGGGCCACTCAAGGACATTCACAGACTTGTCCCTTAGCCACTCCTGTGATGTCCTGTTGGAAGATGAACCTTCACCCCAGTCTGAGGTCCTGAGTGCTCTGGAGAGGTTTTCATCAAGGATCTCTCTGTACTTTGCGCCATTCATCTTTGCCTCAATCTTGACTAGTCTCCCAGTCCCTGCTGCTGAAAAACACCCACACAGCATGATGCTGCCACCACCATGCTTCACCGTAAGGATGGTGCCAGGTTTCCTCCAGATGTGACGCTGGGCATTCAGGCCAAAGAGTTCAATCTTGCTTTCATCATACCAGAGAATCTTGTTTCTCATGGTCTGAGAATCTTTAGGTTCCTTTTAGGAAGGAAAAGCAGCCAACAAGTGCTCAGCATGTGGGAACTCCTTTAAGACTGTTGGAAAAGCATTCCAGGTGAAGCTGGTTGACAGAATGCCAAGAGTGTGCAAAGCTGTTATCAAGGCAAAGGGTGGCTACTTTGAAGAATCTAAAATGTAAACTATATTTTGATTTGTATAACACTTTTTTGGTTACTATATGATTCCATATGTGTTACTTCATAGTTTTGATGTCTTCACTATTAGATATTATATTATCTATTACGTAGAAAATCGTAAAATAAAGAAAAACCCTTGAATGAGTAGGTGTGTCCAAACTTTTGACTGGTACTGTATGTATTGTAGTAAATTAAATTAGCAGTAGTGTCTATATGTATACGTAGTAGTGAGTAGTGTCTATAGGTGCACAGTAGTAAGTTAGTAGTAGTGCCTATATGTATACTGTAGTAGTTTGTAGTAGTGTCTATATATACACTGCAGTAAGTGCCTCCTGTCCTGTGCAGACAGGCCCGAGCCAGACTAACTAGCAGTCTTACTGGAGGAGTTGATGAGGTGTCGGAGCACGGCCAGGGAGCCCATGCGGATCCTCTCATTACTGTTCTCCAGTTTCTGAAGCACAAACATGACCAGCCGGTCTGGGAAGGTGTTGGCTGAGGAGGAAGGAAGCGTACGGCACAGAGTCAGACCACTGTTTAAAGTTGAAACACATTTACCTCGGAGTGAAGTCACACCATCTAAGATCTAAATCATGGATTATCTCATTACAGGAGGACATGGTGTCCATCATGTAGTTTCTCTGCAGCAGCTCCGAGTCCTAGAATAACAAAGACCTTGTTCACAATGGCACCCTATTCCCTTCATAGTGCACTACTTTTGACCAGGGCCTATTGGGCCCATAGAGTTCTGGTCAGAAGTAGTGCACTATATAGAGAGTAGGGTGCCACTTGAGACACAGACAGACAGTCTTGTATTGGTGGAAGAGGGAAAACAGTCTGGAACTCTGAACATAGTACAGTACTAGGCCTATATACCATCTATGTAGGTAACATAACCAATTAATACTGATATTCTACAATTCCATGATCAGTTTTATACACAGAATGCTCACAGTCCAAACTGTGATGACTGGCCCCTCGTAAAATCCTTCTACACGTTGCAGCCAAAAGGTCTTCAAGCCAAACTCCATAAGTTGGAAGAGCAGTGAAGACAGACATGTGGCATATTGCTGCAGCAGCAGTGTGTCTGTGTGGCAGGGGTACTGTTGCTAACCCCTCCCTCCCCAACAGGCAGCAAATGACTACTGGATTACAACTCCACACACTGGTCCACTGACTGGTCTAACAAAGACCAGGTCAAGGGGCCTGTTCTAGAACCTTCCAGTAGAAAAAGATTGGGTAGAACAGTTGTGATTGTCATGTAGAATAAGGAATCGTGTCAATTTTATTCAATGCATTTCTATCTGTAACATTTACTTAAATGACTACAACCCTGACCTCTCAATCCAATAACCCCAGAGAACAAAACCACACACACGCCCATTATTGAAGAACAGAAAACCAACCTAGAATGCTGAAGCATCTCAATACCTCGTTGTGATTTTTCACCGTCGGTGGGTTGCTGTAGTCAACAGGTGCACAAACCTGGAGGGGGCGCAAAATGACAATTACTGTACATGTAGGTACATTAATTATTATTCATACAAATCAACCAATCCATATTGAAAAGTATGTTTGTTCTTGATTCAATCTAATTGATGTTGACCTAAGTGAAATCAAACCAAAGCATCGTGGACATTTCAAAGTCGCATCGGGTGTGACTACAACAGGAAGTGATTTATTATGTATCCTGTTATAGAGGACCCTTATAGTCAGTCTCTAGTATTACTAGCTATGCTAAATACAGAAAAACATCCTATTGACATTGCGCAAACAGCCCAGGCGGAGTGACAAGAAGCCTTGTGTGTTCAAGGAAGTACTTTCAAATCAAATGTTATTAGTTACATCAACAGTTTACAGCATGTGTAAAAGGTGCAGTGAAATGCTTGCATGCTAGCTCCCTCAACACTGCACTGTGCCTTCAGGGGACTGTCACTTTGCCATACCTGCTGGTTTAGAGTAGTGAGCAGGCTGTCGATCTGCGTCTCCAGAACTCTGCTGCCCATGTTCACAGAAGCATCCAGAACTTGACACAGGCTCTGCAAGGGAGGTGAAAACAACATGAGCTGATTAGTGAGCAGAGCAGACAGTGTTGGGAAACTGAGTAGACTAAAATACTGCTACAAGACTGATGAATGACTGGGAGAGTAAGACTCCATTAAAGAAGAAATATAAGTCCCAATCAACATAAATACCATAGTGCCAGACTGCAGAGTACCCTGGTATGAATCGGTATGTGCCTCAGTCAACTCCACAGCTAACTACCATTTTCATGCAAAGACAACCAGACGTCTTGGCATGAGAACATGAAAAGCATAACTCCCGGGGGGGCCCTACCTTCCGGGGGGGCCCTACCTCCTGGGGGGGCCCTACCTGTTTGACATGACACTGGCAGGTCAGAAGAGTTGGCTCAACTACTATACACACAGATCTGGACCAGGCAAACTGCTGAACTCTCTGGGTGCCTCACATACGGCACTTAATTCCCTGTATAGAACACCAGCAGCAGTCATTAGAGGCCGACCTACCTTACTGATGACGTAATGCTCCGTGTTCTTCTTGTACAGGGAGAGGATTGTGGGAATGAGTTTGGGAAGCTGCTCCTCCAGTTTATCATGGGCCATCAGGTGACTCATGGATCCCACTGCTTCTGCCACTGTTAGTCGTAGCTACAGCCCCACACAGGGAGAGAGAGAGAGAAACACCACAGTTAGTCGTAGCTACAGCCCCAGCCAGGGAGAGAGAAACACCACAGTTAGTTGTAGCTATAGCCCCAGCCAGGGAGAGAGAGAAACACCACAGTTAGTCGTAGCTATAGCCCCAGCCAGGGAGGGAGAGAAACACCACACTAGGACTGCATCCCAAATGGCACCCTATTCTCTACAGTGTACTATTTTTGACCAGATATAGCAGCATCAGGTTTGACCAGAACCCTATGGGTCCTGGTCAAAAGTAGTGCACTCTATAGGGCAGGGGTGTCAAACTCTTTCCACGGAGGGCCTAGTGTCTGCGGGTTTTTGGTTTTTCCTCTCAAGACCTAGACAGCCAGGTGAGGAGTTGTTTACTAATTAGTGACCTTAATTCATCAATTAAGTACAAGGGAGGAGCGAAAACCCACAGACACTCAGCCGTCCATGGAATTTGTTTGACACGTGATTTAGGGAATGCAATGCCATTTCGGACACAGACAATCACTGGAAAAAGATTCAATCAACCGAGTCCACATCTAACTGAAGCAGAAATCTGTTTACCAATGCAGAGATGGGGAGTCATCTTACTTTTGGCATTCTCAAAAATAAAGAGAGCAGCAGTTATGCTGCAGTTGCTCATCATGTCAAAACCAAAATGGAAGAATAGAGTTCATGACCAGATTACAGATAAGGGACTATTTTTTCCCATAAGCCTAGACCAACCTGTACTGTGGTTATGTCCTCTTCTCAGAAACCACAAGAAAACCTTTCTACATAACCTTGCTGAGAATTAACCAGGCAAATATGTCCAGGAAACTCTCCTAAATGTCTTCCTTCATCTGATATCAGTCATTGACCTGACTGTGACTGTGGACCTCTCGCTTCCCTTCCCTATAAATACCAGCACACAGTCAAAGGGGTTGCGTTCATCAAGACATCCCTACAACAGAGGGACCGTTGAGACAGAAATGTAATTAGGAGAAATTGGTTTCCTGCTCCTCAAACTAGAATTACCTTGGAATCCCTGCTCTGGAGCCAGTTGCAGTAGAGGATGTCGTAGGCTGAGTAGATCTCGCTGGAGAACGTGTCCTTTCTCACCGTCGGGTCGGGAGCTTTGTCCAGGTTGGCTAGGTACTCCAAGATACTCTCACTGAAGTGGGACAGAGCTGGGAGAAGGAAGGAAGGTCTATAAACTGGGTCTGGTAATGCATGTTTAACCACGTACAATACTAATAATAACATAATGCTACAGTATGTTGGATACAGTGCATCTAGTCCTACCAGAGGAGAACACCCACTTCATGTTGTCCTGCTTGGCCATGCCCAGCATTGGGAGCATGGTGCCCAGGATGGCATTGAGAAACGGCACCATTCCATAAACTGTCAACAAAAATAAGATTAGACGTTAGACTCTACTCTATTACAACACCAAGAGATATCTCTAAACAATTTGAAAACACTGAGGGGGATAGTCTTTGTAAAAAGACAAACAAATGCTTCTCAGAAGCTAGGTGACAGAACATAAAGGACATGTTAGCAGCCTAAGTATTTAGACTTTTAGGCAGCTCTATACAGTGCGCTTGACACCATTGTGTCTGGTGTTTGCCTACCATTGGATTCAGAGAGGCTTGCTAATGTTTGGACCACAAAAAAATGAGGCAGGATCCCTGGCTGGAACTTGCTGAGGATTTCCTCCATGATGTCATTGATGTACTTGTTTCCCACAGCAACCAGAATATTGCTGGCTGCCTGTTGCCAATCAGGTACAACATCCTGTAAAAACATGAAAACTGAGCTGTTGAATCAAACCCTAGGGCATACTTTTTGTATTTACATGAAAACAAACACATAGTATTCATGTGTTCAGATTGATGCAATGGCCTCAATGTTAGAACAAAGTATAACCATTGATAAATCAAGTACTTTGTCAGAAGAATAACTAGATTACATGCAATATTAGGCTAAAAGCATAGAAATTGAATGACCAACTTTGTATTTCAGATGAGACCAAATAACAGTCATCAGAAACAATCTAACCTTTGATCGGGTCATTTCATCGGAGGCCAAAGAAATGATGCTTTTGATTTTCGGGTAACTGATATCGTCTATCTTGGTCTTCACAATCAGCTCAATCGTCTGCAGTATGACAACTCTGTGCCCAATGACAAGCTGCAGGAAAATACCTTCACATTGTAATTCACTTCAAAACACAGGCCTTAAGTCTACATGCATTAATGTCAACACGGGGGCCTACATGAAAAGTCTCTCCCATACAGTATAATTCATCATCACTTTTGTATTCATATCATTTGAGCAGCACATGCAGAGTCACAGTCAACAGAGAAGTGATGATAAGGTCTCCTGCTTCTGGAAGGATGTGTGTTATTTCTTCATGTTAGAACAGATCACATCCTAATGCAATCTATTATTATTTCTTATTGTTGTTGCACTGTCGAGAAGGAACCTGCAAGTAACCATTTCGTTGGACGATGTATACCATGGGTATCCCATGCAAACGACTAATAAAACTCAAAACCTTCTCTCCAGCATTGTGAGGGAATGTGCAACACAGAGCAGAGTTGGTGCTGTCTGAAATTGCCCTTGCATCAGAGGGCTATGGTCACACAGTACAATAGCCTTCTTCTCATATCCAAGAACCCTTTCACTGTCACACTTCCACTTCCCATGTTCTGAGAGTGAAAGTTACATCAAGGATGGTGACAGGACAGATAAATGGCTGAAATTAAGAGGGACGACACCTCTAAAACAGAACTTGAAATATATGCTGTTATTCAAGTACAATGGAAACATATGACTGCTACAGTAGGTTTTAAACATCAGGCTTGTATTACAATTTTCTTGGGTCTTGGTAGTAAGAAGATTATATTAATATTGTTAACATAGAGCAACATTTACATAGGCCAGCATTGAGCACCCCCTACCTCAACACAAATACAGACAGACACAGATAGCCTACAAACATGGGCCACATACAATGTCCCACATCAAGTTCTGCATAAATTGCTAATGAGACTGGGGACTTTCTATTATAGAGTTCCAGTCCCTGCTCCACACAGTAGCTAATCAACAGTAAGTGGCAGTAGTAGTGGTGGTGTCTGACCTTGGGGTGCTTGACCAGATAGTCCTGGCACATGGACAGGACCTTGTTAGGCTGCTGCTTCCCCAGGGTCAGTATGGACTTCCTGACCTGCTCTCTGACCACTGGGTCCTTGTCATTGGCTGAATCAAGCAGGGCCAGGGTCACCTCTGATGGGGAGAGAACACAGCAGGGTAGACATGGAGGAGGAGGAGTGAGAGAATCCAGAATAGACTTGGAGGAGTGAGACACAAATGAGAGACCTGGGTTCTATTCATACCACCAAACATTATGCAAGGGATAGCCAATATCAAAAGAGGTAATGGCATAAGGACACAATTATGAATAGAGGTCACTCACGCTCCACATCTGACTCCTCCATAGTGCCTGTCTGAAGGCTGGGACTGGGGATATTTAGGATTTCATTTGGTGTTCAGAAAGGGTTCAAACTTGTTCATCTGGTTTCACCACACTGCAAAGAGAGAAAACATGCATGTTCGACATGTTAAAGATTGTAGTCTATGGTAATAGTCGGGCGGATGGAGAGAACACCAACACAATGTGATTGTTATTCATGTGCTTAAAACGGTGCAAACTCCATTATATTCTCACTGGCGATGATGATGTGCAGTAACATCATGACTAGCTCAGTTGCGTCACGTCACTTTGTCCTATGCTGGATACAAACACACGGAGTTGCAACAGACCGTTGCAGTGCATGACAAAGTAAAACAACTTAACTAGCAGGCAAATCATAACGAGCCTGAACCTGAAAACAGTCAGAGAGAAAAGTGCAGCACTTCCTTGTCTGACCAAGACCTGTTTTTCTTGGTTGGGATATTACTGTAGCCAAGCTATTCCACATGTTCTGCGCTGGTAACTGGTTAATAGTATGGATGTTGTCAATATGCTACAATTGAATATGAATACATGAAATGTCATCGACCTACATTGTCTATTGCTACAGGTGACAACATCCATACTGTTAACCGCATACCAGCGGCGAACATGTGGAATGATGAGCGTCGTTAAATGCAGCAAAGTAGTCTCCCCACCTTTCGAGCAGCCCGTCTGGCAGGCTAGCTTGATGTTAACTAACTAGCTAGCAAGCAAGCTAGCTAGCTAACGTTACACACAAATGCAAGGATGAATCTCCTCACGCGCAGTAATCCAGTGAAGATGCGATGTATATTGCCGGATACTTATCTAACTAGCTGTCTTTCACTGTGATACTGTATTTTTCCTCAATATAAAGAGAGAGACCTGTCAGCATCCAGTAGCTAGACTAGCTCTATGCCACTGCAGAGCGTCGCACGCAGGTAAACACCCCTAATCACGTGCTTCGAGTCAGCGTGGGCGTGACTTTGACAGGAGTTCAGCTGATTCAATAATGTCCATGCATGTGATGGATCACTGACTGGATATCACGAGGTACGTGAGATATCACTTTTCTGGAACTTTTGCAACGTTATAGCCATAGGAAAGTAATGTGTTTTTGTGTTATGCGTCATAACTTGAAATACTTTGACAATCTGGACTGGATACATCACAATATCTATGTTTTTCTATTCAATTTCTATTTTCTATCCAACAATTAC
>QNTS01005989.1:54422-64599 GCA_003317085.1 Hucho hucho
CTGAAGAGCTACTTGGCGAACCCTTCTCCTGAGGAGTTGCTTGGTGAACCCTTCTCCTGAAGAACTACTCTGCGAACCCTTCTCTTGAAGAGCTACTTGGGAAACCTTTCTCTTCAGGAGTTGCTTGGTGAACTAACTTTGAAGTTTTCAGCTTTTAGACTTTTAACTTGAAGTTGTTAGATGGTTATATAGGCCACTTTCACAGCACCGGTCTTCACATGAGGTCTCTGTAGGAAGTGACGGTCGAACCGTACTGACCTGGGTCTGGTTGTTTCCGCACCGTCGGAGCCCTCTGTGGAGAGAGAGAAGGAATGTCATTCATACACATCACACACACACACACACACACTGGCGCACGCAAACACACGCACGAACATGCACAAACGCATGAATGCTCATGCAGAAACACACACACACCGAGAGAAACAGACACTCAGAGAAACACACACACAGATCAGGAGACAGTCAAAATGACACATTCAATTAATGGAATGGAATGGCTAATACCATGTATTTAGGTTGTGGAAAACCACATGCATCCATCTATCCATTTCTCATGTGTCTGTTTGTGTCTGTCCGTCTGTCCGTCCGCGTGTCCGTCTGTCCGTTCGTGTCTGTCTGTCCGTTCGTGTCTGTCTGTCCGTTCGTGTCCGTCTGTCCGTTCGTTCGTGTGTCCGTCCGTTCGTTCGTGTGTCCGTCCGTTCATTCGTGTGTCCAACCGTTCGTGTGTCCGTTCGTTCGTGTCCGTTCGTTCGTGTGCCTTCGTGCGTGTGTCTGTCCGCGTGTGTGTCTGTCCGCGTGTGTGTCTGTCCGTCCGTGTGTCTGTCCGTCCGTGTGTCTGTCCGTCCGTGTGTCTGTCTGTCCGTCTGTGTGTCTGTCTGTTGGTGTGAGTGTAACATTTCTCTGGCTATCGGAAATGTATTTCCGTGGTTACCCTCTCTAAGTAAGAGCAGTAGAGCAGTGCTCGTCTTACCTCAGGCCTCAGCTTGGCAGAATCTGAAAGGAGGTGGAAAAGGGACAGAGTGAGCATAAAGCACTAAACAGAATAACATTTTGTAAAGAGACATCACTGGATAGTAAAAGTCAAATGGTTGAAGAGGCACATCTCCCTCTCTTACCAGTTCTTCCACAGACACCCAGTCTACCCAGACACTCCTTATGAGCTCCTAGTCCACACTTAGGACAGAGATAGCCCTGGTTGAAGATACCCCTGGAGTAGACAGGAGACATTACAGGTATAGTACCAATCTACACCACTATTATCAACACTGCTAACCACAGAGACTTCAGGATACATACTATTATGGGATGTTACTCTGAGAGTATGGATAACCAGGTATTAACAAAGAATACACAGACACATTCACACACACACCTGAGGAGCAGGTGACAGGAGCTACAGGTAGTGATTCTGATGAAGGTATGCATCCTGAACTGGTGGGAGTTGCTACTGCAGTTCTCTGGTCTGATGTTGGATCTGTTTATAGAGAGAGTGAGAGAGAGGAGTGAGAGAGAGAGGAGGGGGAGGAGAGGAGTGAGAGAGAGAGGGGAAGGAGGAGAGGAGTGAGAGAGAGAGTGGAGGAGGGGAGTGAGAGAGAACGGATGGTGTGTGTGTGTACAGAGTGTGTACAATAGAGCTATAGGAGTACAGCAGGTATCTTACAGAGGGATAGCTTCCTACATGACCATGAGAGACTAATATGTTGAAACCAGCTGGATGCTTGAAATCACTTTGAAGTTGGAGAAAAAGGAGCCGTAACCAAACTGTTGCTTAGTAACTCACTATGCCAGGGTGCACTTCATCTGAAGGCTGCTCTCTGCTCTGTGATTGACTCTTGGTTCTGGTGCTCATGTCTGCTGTGATGGGACAGTTTGTTGCCTAAATATCCCCCTTGGAGTGCCACATTTACACATTTACACAGCTGCACAAACACACACACACACACACACACACACAGACAGACTTGCACACACATACCTACACACCCACACTCACACTCACACTCTGCAGAGGTAGATGTCTAAGTGGAAAGCATTATGGGTACTTAGCAGTAAGTGATTTTCACTTCCCTCTCTCCAAATCAAAATCATTTCTCCTCTCCATCTCTTCAATTCTGCCATAAAGAAACTCCAGGGCCCTAGTTTGAAACAACATTTCCTAAATCAATTTCACCAAGACAACCATTTATAAAGACGGGTCAAAATTGTACGATTAGAATGGACACCCATAACTGTCACCCCAAAGTACGCTATCACATAAATAAAATGATGTAGTAGTGACAAAATGCACACAGTACCAGTCAAAGGTTTGGACACCTACTTATTCAAGGATTTTTCTTTATTTTTACTATTTTCTACATTTTAGAATAATAGTGAAGACATCAAAACAATGAAATAACACATATGGAATCATGTAGTAACCAAAAAAAGTGTTAAACAAATCAAAATATATTTGAGATTTGACATTCCTTAAAGTAGCCACCCTTTGCCTTGATAAAAGCTTTAAACACTATTGGTATTCTCTCAACCAGCTTAATGAGGTAGTCACCTGGAATGCACTTCAACTAACAGGTGTGCCTTGTTAAAAGTTAATTTGTGGTGGAATTTCTTTCCTTCCAATCAGTTGTGTTGTGACAAGGTAGTGTCACACCCTGATCTGTTTCACCTGTCCTTGTGATTGTCTCCACCCCCTCCAGGTATCACTTATTTTCCCTGGTGTATTTATCACTGTGTTTCCGGTCTCTCTGTGCCAGTTCGTCTTGTATGTCTTTCAAGTCAACCAGCGTGTTTTCCCGTACTCTATTGCTTCTATTCTCTTTTTGCTAGTCCTCCCAGTTTTGACCCTTGCCTGTTTTCTGGACTCCGTACCTGCTTGACCTGACCTTGAGCCTGCCTGCCACTCGGCTTCTCTGGACTCTGAACTGGTTTTGACCTTTTGCCTGTCCACGACCATTCTCTTGCCTGCCCCTTTTGGACTTATTAATAAATATCTAAGACTCAAACCATCTGCCTCCTGTGTCTGCATCTGGGTCTCGCCTTGTGCTCTTATAGGTAGGGATGGTATACAGAAGATCGCCCTTTTTGGTAAAAGACCAAATCCATATTATGGCAAGAACAGCTCAAATAAGCAAAGAGAAACAATAGTCCATCATTACTTTAAGACATGAAGGTCAGTCAATACGGAAAATTTCAAGAACTTTGAAAGTTTCTTCAAGTGCAGTCACAAAAACCATCAGGCGCTATGATGAAACTGGCTCTCATGAGGACCGCCACAGGAAAGGAAGACCCAGAGTTAACTCTGCTGCAGAGGATAAGTTCATTTGCTGCCCAAATAAATGCTTCACAGAGTTCAAGTAACAGACACATCTCAACATCAAATATTCAGAGGAGACTGCGTGAATCAGGCCTTCATGGTCAAATTGATGCAAAGAAACCAATACTAAAGGACACCAATAATAAGAAGAGACTTGTTTGGGCCAAGAAACATGAGCAATGGACATTAGACAGGTGGAAATCTGTCCTTTGGTCTGATGAGTCTAAATTTGAGATTTTTAGTTCCAACCGCCGTGTCTTTGTGAGGCGCAGAGTAGGTGAACGGATGATCTCTGCATGTGTTGTCCCATCGTGAAGCATGGAGGAGGAAGTGTGATGGTGTGTGGGTGCTTTGCTGGTGACACTGTCAGTGATTTATTTAGAACTCAAGGCACACTTAACCAGCATGGCCACCACAGCATTCTGCAGAGATACACCATCCCATCTGGTTTGCGCAACACCTCCAGGCTGTGTAAGGGCTATTTGACCAATGAGAGTGATGCAGTGCTGCATCAGATGACCTGGTCTCCACAATCACCCGACCTCAACCAAATTGAGATGGTTTGGGATGAATTGGATAGCAGAGTGAAGGAAAAGCAGCCAACAAGTGCTCAGCATATGTGGGAACTCCTTCAAGAGTGTTGGAAAAGTATTCCAGGTGAAGCTGGTGGAGAGAATGCCAAGAATGTGCAAAGCTGTCATCAAGGCAAAGGGTGGCTACTCTGAACTTCTACAATATAAAATATATTTTGATTTGTTTAACACTTTTTTGGTTTCAACATGATTCCATGTGTGTTATTTCATAGTTTTGATGTCTTAACTATTATTCTACAACGTATAAAATAGTAAAAATAAAGAGAAACCCTTGAATGAGTAGGTGTGTCCAAACCTTTGACTGGTACTGTACATTTCCTTCACAATATGAGTGAGACTTCAAATCTAAACAAAAGTCAAAACAACTCTTGGACTCAGTTTAGTAAAGCCTTACTAGTGACAGAGAACTTCAAACTCACAATTTGAAAGAGATATTTTCAAGCAGAATAGTTCTCAGACTTCCAGTAGGTTATCAAAAGTATGACGGTTGTCAGAGGTATGTGTGTTTAATTGTAATCAGGTAATCAGACCAGTAGCACTCACGTCCGTAGCCATGAAGTGCTTTGAAAGGTTGGTAATGGCTCACATCAACACCATTATCCCAGAAACCCTAGACCCACTCCAATTTGCATACCGCCCAAACAGATCTACAGATGATGCAATCTCTATTGCACTCCACACTGCCCTTTCCCACCTGGACAAAAGGAACACTTATGTGAGAATGCTATTCATTGACTACAGCTCAGCGTTCAACACCATAGTACCCTCAAAGCTCATCACTAAGCTAAGGATCTCCCTTTGCAACTGGATCCTGGACTTCCTGACGGGCCGCCCCCAGGTGGTGAGGGTAGGTAGCAACACATCTGCCATGCTGATCCTCAACACTGGAGCTCCCCAGGGGTGCGTGCTCAGTCCCCTCCTGTACTCCCTGTTCACCCACGACTGCATGGCCAGGCACGACTCCAACACCATCATTAAGTTTGCAGACGACACAACAGTGGTAGGCCTGATCACCAACAACGACGAGACAGCCTATAGGGAGGAGGTCAGAGACCTGGCCGGGTGGTGCCAGAATACCAACCTCTCCCTCAACGTATCCAAGACTAAGGAGATGATTGTGGACTACAGGAAAAGGAGGACCGAGCATGCCTCCATTCTCATCGACGGGGCTGTAGTGGAGCAGGTTGAGAGCTTCAAGTTCCTTGGTGTCCACATCAACAACAAGCTAGAATGGTCCAAACACACCAAGACAGTCATGAAGAGGGAACAACAAAGCCTATTCCCCCTCAGGAAACTAAAAAGATATGGCATGGGTCCTGAGATCCTCAAAAGGTTCTACAGCTGCAACATCCTGACTGGTTGCATCACTGCCTGGTACGCCAATTGCTCAGCCTATGACCGCAAGGCACTACAGAGGGTAGTGCGTACGGCCCAGTACATCACTGGGGCTAAGCTGCCTTCCATCCAGGACCTCTACACCAGGCGGTGTCAGAGGAAGGCTCTAAAAATTGTCAAAGACCCCAGCCACCCCAGTCAAAGACTGTTCTCTCTACTACCGCATGGCAAGCAGTACCGGAGTGCCAAGTCTAGGACCAAAAGGCTTCTCAACTCTTTTTACCCCCAAGCCATAAGACTCCTGAACAGGTAATCAAATGGCTACCCGGACTTTTTGCATTGTGTGCCCCCCCCCCCCCCAAGCCCTCTATTTACGCTGCTGCTACTCTCTGTTTTTCATATATGCATAGTCACTTTAACTTTACATTCATGTACATACTACCTCAATTGCTTCCAGTGCTTCCGCACATTGGCTAACATGGCTATATATCTGCATTGTGTCCCTCCACCCACCACCCGCCAACACCTTTTTTACGCTACTGCTACTCTCTGTTCATCATATATGCATAGTCACTTTAACCATAGCTACATGTACATATAATACCTCAATCAGTCTGACTAACCGGTGTCTGTATGTAGCCTCGCTACTGTATTTAGCTTGTCTTTTTACTGTTGTTTTATTTCTTGACTTAACTATTGTTTACCTAATACCTTTTTTTGCACTATTGGTTAAAGCCTGTACGTAAGCATTTCACTGTAAGGTCTACACCTGTTGTATTCGGCGCACGTGACAAATAAACTTTTATTTGATTTGAGCAAACAGAGTCTGCACGTCTCAAAGTCTTGGAAACACACTGTCCAGCACCTTCAGAAGGTGAAGTCTTGGAAACACACTGTACAGCGCCTTCAGAAGGTGAATTCTTGGAAACACACTGTACAGTGCCTTCAGAAGGCGAAGTCTTGGAAACACACTGTACAGCGCCTTCAGAAGGCAAAGTCTTGGAAACACACTGTACAGTGCCTTCAGAAGGCGAAGTCTTGGAAACACACTGTACAGCGCCTTCAGAAGGTGAATTCTTGGAAACACACTGTACAGCGCCTTCAGAAGGCGAAGTCTTGGAAACACACTGTACAGCGCCTTCAGAAGGCAAAGTCTTGGAAACACACTGTACAGCGCCTTCAGAAGGCGAAGTCTTGGAAACACACTGTACAGCGCCTTCAGAAGGTATACACACCCTTGACTTTTTCCATATTTTGTTGTTGAGATTTTCTGTCACTGGACTATGCACAATACCCGATAATGTCAAAGTGGAATTATGTTTTTGGACATTGTTACAAATTAATTAAAAATCTAAAGCTGAAATGTCTTGAGTCAATAAGTATTCAACCCCTTTGTTATGTCTAGGCTAAATACAGTAAGTTCAGGAGTAAACATGTGCTTAACGAGTCACATAATACGTTTCATGGACTCACTCTGTGTGCAATAATCGTGTTTTACTAGCTTAATTGACAGAGTCAAAGCCTGTACAGAAAAAAAATATTCCAAAACATGCATCTGTTTGCAAGAAGGCACTAAGGTAATACTGCAAGAAATGTGGCAAAGCAATTAACTTTTTGTCCTGAATACAAAGTGTTATGTTCGGGGCAAATATAAAACAATATTTCCAAGCATAGTGGTGGCTGCATCATGTTAGGGTTATGCTTGTAATCGCTAAGCACACTGGAGTTTTTCAGGATAAAAAATAAACAGAATGGAGCTAAGCACAGGAAAAAGCCTGGAGGAAAACCTGTTTCAGTCTGCTTTCCACCAGACACTGGGAGATGAATTCACCTTTTAAAACACAAGGCCAAATCTACTCTGGTGTTGTTTACCAAGTTTATTTATTTTATTTTACCTTTATTTAACTAGGCAAGTCAGTCAAACCCTAACCCGGAAGACGCCGGGCCAATTGTGCGCCGCCCTATAGGACAGCCTAGAATCAAACCAGGGTCTGTAGTGACGCCTCTAGCACTGAGATGCAGTGCCTTAAACCACTGCGCCACTCGGGAGCCCGAAAAGGCAGTGAATGTTCCTGAGTGGCCTAATTACAGTTTTGACTTTAATCTACTTGAAAATCTATGACAAGACCTGAAAATGGTTGTCTAGCAATGATCAACAAACCAATTTGACAGAGCTTGAAGAATTTAGAAAAGAATAATGGGCAAAATGTTGTACAATCCAGGTGTGGAAAGACTTACCCAGAAAGACTCAATGCTGTAACCGCTGTCAAAGGTGCTTCTACAAAGTACTGAGTCCGGGGTGTGAATACTTATGTAAATGAGAGATTTCTGTATTTCAATTTCAATAAATTTGCCAACATTTTTAAAAACATGTTTTTCACTTTGTCATTATGGGGTATTGTATGTACATGGATGAGGAAAAAATTTATGTAATCAATTTTGAATTGAGGCTGTAACACAAATAAATGTGGAATAAGTCAAGGGGTAGGAAAACCTTCTGAAGGAACTGTATATGCCATTTAGCCAACAAGCTCTCAAAGTGCAGAATCAGACGTTTGTCCATAAAGGTCAAATGTCGAAGGTTAAGTAAAGGCATTAATTCCAAATGGTAAAGTTAAGGGTTAAGATTTAGGATAGGGTTCAAACAAAACAACAACAAATTATTGCCTAGCACTGGGATTGAATGTCATAGCCTCGGAGCCAGAGCTCATTCACCATCCCCTTCCACAATGCCCTAGCAAAACCCAAGTCTACTTGATGGTAATAGTGCTCACCATTGCCCCTAGTGGCCGGGTTTTAAGTAATCTCCTATTGTCCTGCTTACCTGGACAGATGTCTTATTTCGCAGTGGATCTTGAGTGACCTGGCTGATTTAACAGATCATTTTATTCATTACAGTCATGCGAGCCTACATTTTTCATATGGGTGGCCACAGCAGGAATCAAACCCACAATCCTAGGCCACATTCAGTATAAAAAAAAAACGTGGTGGAACGTTGAATTAAACGGAAACGGTGCTGCACTGAATGACCTGTTGAAAGACAGGGAAGGGTTGGGTTGTGGGTTAACAATGCATCGCTGCCCTTTAAATATGTCAAGCCACGCCCAGCCACACCTACCAAACAGTGTAAATGTACCTCAAAGTCAGGAACGTACAAGAACAATTTGGGGAAACGTGTCGTTCAGTGCAATCCGTTCTGCAATGTAGCAAACATTAAACGGAGCTGAACGCACCACTTGTGTCTACGAACTGAGACACAGGACCACCATGACACTTCACAGACACAGAGTACAGGCGTAGCACCGCTCACATTGCCATGTCAAACTGGTCCAGCCACTTCTTCTTCAGCTCCTTGGTCTTGAAGAAGAACTCAAAGCCGCTCTGCCCCTGCTGATGGGTCAGGTAGAAACCATAGAACCACTGGGGAGGGAGAGAGGAAGACAGGGAGTGAATGGCAAAGTTACACAGACTCTCCGTCTCTCTGTCTCCATCTCTCTGTCTCCATCTCTCTCTCTGTCTCCATCTCTCTGTCTCCATCTCTCTCTCTGTCTCCATCTCTCTCTCTGTCTCCATCTCTCTCTCTGTCTCCATCTCTCTCTCTGTCTCTCTGTCTCTCTGTCTCTCTCTCTGTCGCTCTCTCTCTCTCTGTCTCTCTCTCTCTCTCTGTCTCTCTCTCTCTCACACACACAAACACACACATACAGTGCCTTCAGAAAGTATTCACACCCTTTGACTTTTCCCACATATTGTTGTTACAGACCGAATTTAAAATTGATCAAATTTAGATTTCTTTGGTCACTGGCCTACACACAAAACCCAATAATGTCAAAGTGGAATTATGTTTTTATGAAAAAAAAAATTAAATATGGAAAGCTGAAATGTCTTGAGTCAATAAGTATTCAGCCCCTTTGTTATAGCAAGACTAAATAAGCTAATGTGCTTCGTAATTCACATAATAAGTTGCATGGACTCACTCTGTGCACAATAATAGTGTTTAACATGATTTTTTAATGTCACTAGATTCCTCTGAAAAGGATCATATTCAATTTGTCTGTAGCAAAAATATGAAATCTGTTGGTATCATCAGAAAGATTAGTGGTTTGGTTCATCAGGCTTGCTTCCTAATTCTATACCATAGCTTCATTTACCAATATCTAATTTACTGTAATATAGTCGGGCCAGAACATATGCCTTCTACAGTGAGGGAAAAAAGTATTTGATCCCCTGCTGATTTTGTACGTTTGTCCACTGACAAAGAAATTATCAGTCTATAATTTTAATGGTAGGTTTATTTGAACAGTGAGAGACAGAATAACAACAAAAAAATACAGAAAAACACATGTGAAAAATGTTATAAATTGATTTGCATTTTAATGAGGGAAATAAGTATTTGACCCCTCTGCAAAACATGACTTAGTACTTGGTGGCAAAACCCTTGTTGGCAATCACAGAGGTCAAACGTTTCTTGTAGTTGGCCACCAGGTTTGCACACATCTCAGGAGGGATTTTGTCCCACTCCTCTTTGCAGATCTTCTCCAAGTCATTAAGGTTTTGAGGCTGACGTTTGGCAACTCGAACCTTCAGCTCCCTCCACAGATTTTTTATGGGATTAAGGTCTGGAGACTGGCTAGGCCACTCCAGGACCTTAATGTGCTTCTTCTTGAGCCACTCCTTTGTTGCCTTGGCCGTGTGTTTTGGGTCATTGTCATGCTGGAATACCCATCCACGACCCATTTTCAATGCCCTGGCTGAGGGAAGGAGGTTCTCACCCAAGATTTGACGGTACATGGCCCTGTCCATCGTGCCTTTGATGCGGTGAAGTTGTCCTGTCCCCTTAGCAGAAAAACACCCCCAAAGCATAATGTTTCCACCTCCATGTTTGACGGTGGGGATGGTGTTCTTCAGGTCATAGGCAGCATTCCTCCTCCTCCAAACA
>QNTS01005990.1:30568-41532 GCA_003317085.1 Hucho hucho
GGGTCTAGTGTGGACAGCGTACTTTATAAAGTGCTACATTGATTTAGCTAGGGTCTAGTGTGGACAGCGTACTTTATAAAGTGCTACATTGATTTAGCTAGGGTCTAGTGTGGACAGCGTACTTTATAAAGTGCTACATTGATTTAGCTAGGGTCTAGTGTGGACAGCGTACTTTATAAAGTGCTACATTGATTAGCTAGGGCCTAGTGTGGACAGCGTACTTTATAAAGTGATACATTGATTTAGCTAGGGCCTAGTGTGGACAGCGTACTTTATAAAGTGCTACATTGATTTAGCTAGGGCCTAGTGTGGACAGCGTACTTTATAAAGTGCTACATTGATTTAGCTAACCATAGAAGTGTCCTCATACAGAACGTCCATAAAGCAATCTGTATTTAGCTTTACATTTTCTCTGATTGGACCATTGAAAAGCATTTCTGGTCCATTCCCCCTCGGACCCCTTCTGTGTAAGACTGTGGTAACAATAACAATGCATTAAGTGTCCTAAGCCACGCTTCAACACTCAGAGCCTCTTCTTAAGTGCTGAGCCAGTCGGACTGACAGCCGCTGAAAGCATTGTCTACTCTGCTGTAGACTCCTATGGAGAAACCACACACACATACACACACACACGTAGGTACGCAAGCAAGCAAGCAAACACACACACACGCACAGACCGGCACTCACACACCCATAGACACACAAATCAGAATTTTAACTCAGAGGATTTGATTTAATCTCAAAAAGAGGAAACAGGTAATATTGCTCATACTGTATGAAGTCATGTTAGGATTAGAAGATTATTCATGAAGATAGCTACCTACGGTAATTCCTGTGTGCTTCTGAAGCTGTGCAGATCTTCTCCAGCCCTGAATTCTAAGGGTCCGTAAAGGCATCCTTGCCTGGTAGCCTACCAGAGAGGGGACAGCCAGAGTCGCACAGAGAAAATAGCCAACCAGACGCCCTGGCAACGCAAAGATTTATCTTGGGAGAACTTCATCTAACTCTGAATTCTTTGTTTATGGGTACTCTGAAGCTCTTCTCAGAAAAAGAGACTCCACTACTGTTCTGTCCAATACTGCTAGGCCAACTCAAACACCACATGCTCATACTTGACCAAATGAATCAGCTGACCTCACCACATGGTACCCTGTCCTAGACAGGTGGTCCTAGATTTATTTGTGCTGCAGCAAAACTTTTGTCTGTTTGGCTAGATAACAACCGTAGGAGTTGACAGATTTGGGGCCACCAGGCTAACCATGTCCTTGGCGTCATCTGACAGCCAGTGACTCCTACTGCCAACCCTAACCCTGGCTTTGTCTCTAGTGTGGGCCTGCCTGCCACCTCTGAGCAGAGGGCTAACCCCTTCATAAGAACACCAAAAGGTCACCAACTGCTGCTTAACCAGCCATACTGTATGATGTGAAATGTACAGATGAGGATTAATTTGAATATTCCCTCAACTTGTTCTTTAGTGCTTCTTAGTCTTTTGTGCACTCAAACTTTTCCCATTCATAGCCTGGTATGTCTTACAATATATTACAATTTCAGGTTCCCTTTACTGAACGGGAACGAAAAATAAAGGAGTGAAAAGAAGCTCATTATCTAATAAGAATCTCAGTACCTTACTCCCTCTTTCAGCTAATTTTGCTGTGGGAATGTGTTGCCAATTTATAAAATATCATATAGTTGAGTATATACCAGAAATGAATGATTTCTTTGAAGTTAGAACATTAAAGGGCATTAAATCAGGAAGTTGACAGCTGTCTCCAGGGGTGGACATTACAGGGCTGTAAATCAGGAAGTTGCCAGCTGTCTCCAGGGGTGGGCATTAAAGGGCATTAAATCAGGAAGTTGCCAGCTGTCTCCAGGGGTGGGCATTAAAGGGCAGTAAATCAGGAAGTTGCCAGCTGTCTCCTGGGGTGGGCATTAAAGGGCAGTAAATCAGGAAGTTGCCAGCTGTCTCCAGGGGTGGGCATTAAAGGGCATTAAATCAGGAAGTTGCCAGCTGTCTCCAGGGGAATTCTAAGGGTCCGTAAAGGCATCCTTGCGTGGTAGCCTACCAGAGAGGGGACAGCCAGAGTCGCACAGAGAAAATAGCCATCCAGACGCCCTGGCAACGCAAAGATTTATCTTGGGAGAACTTCATCTAACTCTGAATTCTTTGTTTATGGGTACTCTGATCAGGAAGTTGCCAGCTGTCTCCAGGGGTAGGCATTAAAGGGCAGTAAATCAGGAAGTTGCCAGCTGTCTCCAGGGGTGGGCATTAAAGGGCAGTAAATCAGGAAGTTAGTCTCCATATATACAGTGCATTCAGAAAGTTTTCAGACCCCTTGACCTTTTCCACATTTTGTTACGTTACAGTCTTATTCTAAAATATATATATTTTTATCTCATCAATCTGCACACAGTACCCCATAATAACAAAGCAAAAACAGTTTTCCAGAAAATTATGCAAATACATAAAACATTTAAAACAGAAGTATCACAATTTCATAAGTATTCAGACCCTTTACTCAGTACTATGTTGAAGCACCTTTGGCAGCGATTACAGCATAAAGTCTTCTTGGGTATGACGCTACAAGCTTGGCACACCTGTATTTGGGGAGTTTCTCCCATTATTCTCTGCAGATCCTCTCAAGCTCAGTCAGGTTGGATGGGGAGCGTTGCTGCACAGCTATTTTCAGGTCTCTCCGGGTTCAAGTCTGGGCTCAGGCTCCATTCTTCCATTAATTTGTATGGGTTACCTTCAGATGGGTCCTGTGACACTTGTGTGGGTCATAGGGCAAAACGTGTGGGGTCATTTCCGTAGTGGGGTCATAAAAGTTTGTAGGTGTCACGTCCAGGCCTGGGTTAGCAGGCTGGTGTTTAGTTTGTCTTTTGTTTAGGAGGGTTTTGTGTTCTAGGTTTTCTATTTCAATGTTGGGGAAATGGTTCCCAATTAGAGGCAGCTGATTGTCGTTACCTCTAATTGGGAACCATATATATGTTTGTGGTTTTCAATAGGGTTTTGTGGGTCATTGTTTGTATTAGTATGTTTTGTGGTGTGTGCACTTTTAAGCCACACCGGTGTTACGATCTTCGCTTGTTTATTATTTTGCCAGTTACGTAAAATAAAGTATGTATACTGGATACCTCGCTGCGCCTTGGTCCGTCTCTCAGGAAGATCGTGACAGTAGGCCTAACCGTTCGGACGCTACAGATGATTTTGCAAGAAGACACATTTTTTGGGATGTGTCGTGGTGTGACAAACACCGCTCTAGCTCTGTCACCTTTCAACTCAGATGCAGAACGTCTCTAGTTCTGTCACCTTTCAACTCAGATGCAGAAGGTCTCTAGCTCTGTCACCTTTCAACTCAGAAGGTCTCTAGTTCTGTCACCTTTCAACTCAGATGCAGAAGGTCTCTAGTTCTGTCACCTTTCAACGCAGATGCAGAAGTGCGACTTCGGCAGTGGATTGAGACGCATCCAATGCAAAAAACAACAGACATCTCTAGTTTATTATGCAAATTAGAATTCTGTGGTGGGACAGACATCAACCGTAAGAGGTTAATTAAAAATGTTATTTCCTTTACTACTATAGCCAATAGAAATTCATTGAATAAAACACTTATACAAAACAGACATCATGAGAAACACGTTGTCTGTCCAATATCTACGACACACTGTATGAGAAAGATCAGGAAATATTTGTGTTTTTTGGACACATGTTTAACCCCTTTTCTTTGGAGCGCACAAAACGACCTTATTTCTTCCATTCATTTGTTTAAACCGGTACCGGTTACCTTCAGACGAGTCCCGTCACACTTGTGGGGGGTCAGAGAACAACGAACACCATTGTGTTTGTGAATCTCCCCTTTCCATAGTGGGGTCATATTAGTTTGTAGCCCGAACGGTTCGGACCCTACAGATAGAAGTTGGTACATTGGCGGTACGTGGACATTAAAGGGAAGTAAATCAGGACGTTGACAGCTGTCTCCAGGATTGGCTGCGTCAGGTAGTGGTATCTCTGCAATTACATGTAAGGGAGTGGGATCTGTTTAGGATCTATCTGTCTGTTCTCTATTCCATCACACACACACACACACACACACACACACACACACACACACACACCAACACACACTATCCTGCACTTTTGAGCCTCGTACCCAAGAGAAGCATTTATCTCTCTTTGGATTCCACAACTTGACCCTGTCTAAATTCCTGACCCTGTACGCTAAACGTTTTCTCTAATCATTTCGTTATAGTTCTTTAGAGATTCCATGTGGGGAGGTATGCTCTATGTTACAAAATGTCAATGCCACAATTTTTGTCCCCCTCCAAAACAAAATTCACAGGCTATTTCCTGTCTGTGTGTGTAGACGTGTGCAGGATTGGAGAGTTGCTGATTACACGTACCCAGTTGTTAACGATTTACTTTGGACTAAATATCCATAATGCATTCATTACACATCTGTAAGCGTTTCATGGAACGTATTATAACAGGTCACAACCGCATTATTAAAGGTTAATGACCTATATCCATAGCAGATCTATTTGCACATTCATGTCATGCTACGCAAGACCTCATGTATAGGTATCTTAACAGATGCATCATCACAATGACAGTGTAGTGTCATCGTTATGGCTGTTCTCAAAAAGTGTGCTACTGACATTACAGTGTTAGCGAATATGCCAAAAGGCCAAATCACGTTTGGAAGACGATGCTGATATATAACCTGTACCAACCCCATTTCCCCCTGTGGTGCGGCAGGGTAGCCTAGTGGTTAGAGTGTTGGACTAGTAACCAAAAGGTTGCAAGATCAAATCCCCCCCGAGCTGACAAGGTAAAAATTTGACGTTCTGCCCCTGAACAAGGCATTTAACCCACTGTTCCTAGGCCGTCATTGTAAATCAAAACGTGTTCTTAACTGACTTGCCTAGTAAAATAAATAGGTATGTGACTTACCTTCTTCTTCTCACTGAGATCAACGGTGCATCAAGATCCCCCTCAGGGTCAATATTTTACAAATCAAATCGTGTAGTTGAGTGTCATGTCATAACTATTTCGTAACTCATTAGCCCTTTTCCACATCCCGATTAGGCTTAAGTTGGTCAAAATGGTTTACGACGACGCACACACGACGGGTCTATGTAGCTATGAATTGTATGCAGTCAATGTGCTGTCATTTTCATTGTCATAAAGCATTCACAAAGCATTTATAAACAGGCCTCACTTATCAAAAAGAAGACAGACACAACACAGAATGTTAAAGGAAATTATAAACATTATTCAAAACGTTCCGTTAACAATTGCTGAGGACGTCGAACGAAGAATCCTACCATTGACATTTTTCAGTTTTACTTTTTTTATTTTTATTAACAAAGATTCATATTTGAAGCATTCAAAATTGAATTCCCCATTTCATACTCATAGCAATAACTATTTAGTGAGTAAAACATACTAACACAGGGTGGTAAATCTAGCTAAGCCCCTGACACAATGTCAACGTGTTAGTTGGTAGAGCATGGTACTTTCAACGCCAGGGTTGTGGGTACGATTCCCTCGGGGGACCAGTATGAAAAAAGTATGAAAATGTATGTAATGGGGTTGGGACTTAAATGTAAAACTGTTAACTGTCATAATATCCATGAAACATTTAGTTAACAATGTTATTTCACTATTTCACTATTTACATTGTACTTTGGCACATTACAAACCTTTTAAAACAGGACAAATTAAGAGACCGAAACGAGTTGCTTTCGTTTTGAATACAGAGGAGAGATGGGAGGTCAGTGTGGGAGGTCAGTGGTCAGTGTTCTGTTTTAAACGTGCAATATCAGTCATGAAATAGTGAACATAAAGGTTAAGTAAATGTTCGTTTTTTTTTGTAGGAAGTGACATTTCTCTGACCTCTTACCTCTCACATTCTCCTCCTGTGTAGCAGAAATACTGTATATAATGATGAGATGGTCTTGTCTCCGCCTTAACAAATGGGAGTCGTTGTCACAAAGGCGGGAAGGCAGGTGGTCAGCTTATTGGTCAGCTTATTGCTGTATTCCCCGTGGACAGATTTGGACAGGAGTGGACCCTCTCACTTTCACCTCATCCTCTCTGTGTAGACAAAATGGAAAGAACGTCATGATGTTTTTGTCTCCTAATTTGTCCTGTAGGAAAGGTTTGTAATGTGCAAAAGTACAATGTAAGTCGTAGAATAGTGAGATAGCTAACTTGGTGTTTTATGAGTTTTAGGCTGCAGTGGTGAGTGGGTAAAATCACTGGGTAAACCAAGCCAGAAGAAAAAAGCCATATTACAAAACTAGATGCTGTGTTAATTGCATTTCTTGCTCTAAAACCTGTTAGTTCATTTGCCTTGCCACTGTAATATATAGGCTTAAGGCCGAGACAATAAGAAGACATCAATTAAAAAATGTATTCAACAACACCTTTGTTTCATCACAAAACCGGAGAGCAACCTCTGTCCGAGGAAGTCCACAAAGCATATTGCATGTAAAAAAAATAGTTACATGACCTATGGTACCGATTTCTGTGTGTGTGTGTGGTTGCAAGCAGAAAAATATGTTGACTCACCCTACTTATCGTGAAACGCCAATGCCATCCTCCTCTCTTTCATGTTACCGAAAAGGTCTATGACTCTGTCATACAGCACACGCTTGTAGTTTTTGCTGTCCTAGGCTACCTGGCTAAAATGCTTGCTCGCTTCCTTTCATGGGCAACGAACATTAGGCTATTACGTCTAGCTACATATTGAACTTCCGTCATCTCAGGATAGGGGAACAATGTATGAATTTATGGTTGGATCAGAATCGTCGTTATCATTGGCCAGTACGGAGAATTAAGTAAAAGTCAAAATCTCTATCTCCATCCATGGCTAATTAAGGAAATTGTAGTTAGCTAACTAGCCAGCAGAGGACAACAACACAACAAGATGCAACAATTCAAGTTTTTTTCTGTCAATGATGTTTGGCTTTTGATGTGATGTGATTGGTGTGAAGCCAAATCCAAACTGGCTTCCCTTGACACTTTTGTTTTGGTGCCACAGGACCATTTAAAGTTGAGCTCACTCAGTTTAGCTCAATGCTTGCTGGCTTCCTTTGCATTCAATGTTACAGGCGGCAACAATATCATAATATTTCTGACCAGACAGCATCAGATAGATGGACTACACGGGGGGGGGGGGTGATTACATAGGGCACATAAACATACATGTTGTGGGTAAATTCCCATGTACCTGTCACGTCGACTCCCCTAAACAACCATTATTGACAACCATCATTACTGACAACCATCATCCAGACAACCAACATTACACACACCTGTGCCTCATCATGAGGCTCACCTGGACTCAATTACCTCACTCATTACTTCCCCTTTATCTGGCACTCCCTTAGGTTCATTCCCCAGGCAGTGTTGTTTCTGTTGTTCATGTCTAGACGCTACTCCTGGGTTGTATCGGTCCATATTCTTTGTTGTGTTACATTTACCACCTGCACCTGCTTCTTGACTCCCAGCGTCTATGTTACAGTACCTGATAAAAAAATACATCTAATTTTCCCCTCAGGTATTGGCACATGCGCTCTAGCCAACAGTGCTATCTGTGCATGTATAGCCTACATGATGAGATTGTTATTATGGACAACTGAGTGAGATTATTTGTATTGTCAAATGGCAGCCAAGCATCGATTATCATGTCACCAGAATAAGACCCTGGATATTTATTGGAAAGGAGCATCAAGCTTATCACCGTGCACTTTCCCCACCTTGTGAAGTGAATTATAACTTCTTTCATCTATAGCCTAATCAGCTGAATGGTTTCCCGAGTCATTGTGGGAGAACCACACAATATCGCGTGACATATCGAAGTTTACTTATATAAATATAACTATATTTTAAATAGTTATTAAATAAAAATGTGCGTATGAATGCTGGGCTAAACAATCTGGACCCTCATTTCCTAAAATTATCCGCTGCCAATGTTGCAACCCTTATTACTAGTCTGTTCAACCTCTCTTCGTGTCCTCTGAGATTCCTAAAGATTGGAAAGTGGCCGTGGTCATCCCCCTCTTCAAAGGGGGAGACACTCTAGACCCAAACTGTTACAGACCTATATCAATCCTGCCCTGCCTTTCTAAAGTCTTCGAAAGCCATGTGAACAAACAGATCACCGACCATTTCGAATCCCACCGTACCTTCTCCGCTATGCAATCTGGTTTCCGAGCTGGTCACATGTGCACCTCAGCCACGCTCAAGGTCCTAAACGATATCATAACCGCCATCGATAAAAGACAGTACTGTGCAGCCGTCTTCATCGACCTGGCCAAGGCTTTCGACTCTGTCAATCACCGTATTCAGATCCAACAGCCTTGGTTTCTCAAATGACTGCCTCGCCTGGTTCACTAACTACTTCTCAGATAGAGTTCAGTGTGTCAAATCGGAGGGCCTGTTGTCCGGACTTATGGCAGTGTCTATGGGGGTGCCACAGGGTTCAGTTCTCGGGCCGACTCTTTTCTCTGTATATATCAATGATGTCGCTCTTGCTGCAGGTGATTCTTTGATCCACCTCTACGCAGACAACACCATTCTGTATACATCTGGCCCTTCTTGGACAATGTGTAAACCTCCAAACGAGCTTCAACGCCATACAACACTCCTTCCGTGGCCTCCAACTGCTTTTAAATGTTAGTTAAACGAAATGCATGCTCTTCAACCTATTGCTGCCCGCACCCGTCCGCCCGACAAGCATCACTACTCTGGAAGGTTCTGACTTAGAATATGTGGACAACTATAAATACCTAGGTGTCTGGTTAGACTGTAAACTCTCCTTCCAGACTCACATTAAGCATCTTCAATCCAAAGTTAAATCTAGAATTGGCTTCCTATTTCGCAACAAAGCCTCCGTCGCTCATGCTGCCAATCTTACCCTCGTAAAACTGACTATCCTACCGATCCTTGACTTTGGCGATGTCATTTACAAATTAGCCTCCAACACTCTACTCAGCAAATTGGATGCAGTCTATCATAGTGCCATTCGTTTTGTCACCAAAGCCCCATATACTACCCACCACTGCGACCTGTACGCTCTTTTTGGCTGGTCCTCGCTACATATTCGGCGCCAAACCCATTGGCTCCAGGTCGTCTATAAGTCTACGTATAGCTCCGCCTTATTTCAGCTCACTGGTCACCATAGCAACACCCACCCGTAGCACGCGCTCCAGCAGGTATATTTCACTGGTCATCCCCAAAGCCAACACCTCCTTTGGCCGCCTTTCTTTCCAGTTCTCTGCTGCCAATGACTGGAACGAAAAATCACTGAAGTTGGAGACCTATATCTCCCTCATTAACTTTAAGCGTCAGCTGGCAGAGCAGCTTACCGATCGCTGCAGCTATACACAGCCCATCTGTAAATAGCCCATCCAACCAACTACCTACCTCTTCCCCATATTTGTTTTTGTTTTTCTGATCTTTTGCACACCAATATTTATACTTGCACATCCTCATCTGCACATATGTCACTCCAGTGTTAATTGCTAAATTGTAATTACTTTGCCACTATGGCCTATTTATTGCCTTACTTCCTTACTTAATTTGTACACACTGTATACATCTTTTTCTATTGTGTTATTGACTGTATGTTTGTTTATCCCATGTGTAACTCTGTGTTGTTGTTTTTGTCGCACTGCTTTGCTTTATCTTGGCCAGGTCGCAGTTGTAAATGAGAACTTGTTCTCAACTGGCCTCCCTGGTTAAATAAAGGTGAAATAAATACAAATTAATTCAAATACTCGCATCAAAAGGTTTGATGAAAACCTGGTTACAGAGACACATTTTACTTTGTTATTTGTTTATTTTTTGTACATTTTGGGGGGAAGCTTGGCACCCATGAATACACGCCATTGGTTTTATGGTCGTTTTGTGACATTTATTGACCGAGTAAAAAAAATAATAATACTTTGAATCTTTGTTTTCTATTCAAGAAAAGTAAAACTGAAAAATGTCAATAGTAGGATACTTTGGCAATGTCCTCAGCAATTGTTTTCTGTGCTTAACTACATGTGGAAAAACTGAAACGCGTTCAATAACTGTCATAAATGGCAAAAATTTATCATCAGGAATACGGTTCTGAAGTGTCTGTCCTGTACCTAGGCGATATAATAAAGCTCAGAAATATTTTAGTATTTTCGGACACGTATTTAACCCCTTAATTTTGGGGGCACAAAACTGCCTCCATACTTCCATTCGTTTGTATGGGTTACCTTCAGAGGAGACCAATGACACTTGTGGGAAAACAGAGAACACCATCGTGTTCGTGAGAGTCTCCTCTTTCCATAGTGGGCTCATATTAGTTTGTAGCTCAAACAGTTCGGACACCACAGACAGAAGTTGGCACATCAGCGTTACCGACTTGTGGGTGTCGTAGACACTTGTGGGGGTCGTAGAGCAAAACGGAGAGTCCCACTTTCCATATAGAGTAGTCATAATATTTTATAGGCCAAAATGTTCAGGCACTGTAGACCTTTTTTGTTAGAAGAACAATTTTCAGGATGTCTCATGGTCTGACGTACACCGCTGTAGCTCGGCCACCTTCCCCCACAGATGCTGAAGGCCGACATAGGCGGAGGTGGTGGATTGAGACGCAGCCCGTGCAAACAAACAGACATCTCTAGTTTGAACTGACGGATTTAAATGAGGATTATTTTATTATGTTACTTAGATTGAAGGGTTCATCAATAGACTCTTAAGGATTAATAATGCGGTTGGGACCTGTTATAACACATTCATGAAATGCTAATAGTTGTGTAATAAATTCACTATGCATATGTAGTCAAAGTAAATCAATACCAAATAGGAAAGGACGCTGTTTCAGATATAACATGGTATCAGATGAGGGGACACTGTTTCAGATACAACATGGTAACAGATGAGGGGACACTGTTTCAGATACAACATGGTAACAGATGAG
>QNTS01005991.1:30788-64943 GCA_003317085.1 Hucho hucho
CACTCGATTAGATCTGACACTCGATTAGATCAGCCACTCGATTAGATCATACACTCGATTAGATCAGCTTCTGCATTAGATCAAACTCTCGATTAGATCAGACACTCGATTAGATCTGACACTCGATTAGATCAGCCACTCGATTAGATCATACACTCGATTTGATCAGCCACTGCATTAGATCAGCCACTCAATTAGATGAGCCCCTTGATTAGATCAGCCACTCGATTAGATATGCCACTCGATTAGATCCGCCACTCGATTAGATCAGACACTCGATTAGATAAACCACTCGATTAGATCAGCCACACGATTAGATCAACCACTGGACTCGATCAGCCACTCGATTAGATCAACAACTGGATTAGATCCACCACTCGATTAGATCAGCCACTAGATTAGATCACCAACTGGATTAGATCATCCACTGCATTAGATCAGCCACTCGATTAGTTCAGCCACTCGATTAGATTAACCGCTGGACTATATCAGCCACTAGATTAGATCAACAACTGGATTAGATCAGCCACTGGATTAGATCAGTCACTGGATTTAATCATCCACTGGATTAGATCATCCACTCGATTAGATCCTCAATTAGATCAGACACTCGATTAGATCCTCAATTAGATCAGACACTCGATTAGATCAGCTACTCGATTAGATCAGACTCTCGATTAGATCAGCTACTGGATTAGTTCAGACTCTCGACTAGATCAGCCACTCCATTAGATCAGACACTCAATTAGATAAGCCACTCGATTAGATCAGCCACTCGATTAGATCAACGACTGGATTATATCAGCCACTCGATTAGTTCAGCCACTCGATTAGATTAACCTTTGGACTAGATCAGACTCTCGATTATATCAGCTACTGGATTAGTTCAGACTCTCGCCTAGATCAGCCACTCGATTAGATCAGACATTCGATTAGATTAGCTACTGGATTAGATCAGACTCTCGATTAGATCAGACACTCGATTAGATCAGACACTCGATTAGATCATACACTCGATTTGATCAGCCACTGCATTAGATCAGCCACTCGATTAGATCAGACTCTCGATTAGATCAAACACTCGATTAGATCAGCTACTGGATTAGATCAGCCACTCGATTTGATCAGCCACTCGATTAGATCAGCCACTCGATTAGATCAGACTCTCGATTAGATCAGACACTCGATTAGATCAGACACTCGAATATATCAGCTACTGGATTATATCAGCCACTCAATTAGATCAGACTCTCGATTAGATCATCCACTCGATTATATTATTATAGATCATTGATTGTTGTTGGAGTAGACTGTTTCTGTAGACTGTTACTCAGAGTTCTTTTGGAGCTGCCTTCTTTAGCAAAATGTTGCATTTGACCTTTGCATTAGAAGTAAGATTGAAACATGCAGCACTTGAATAACAAGCCAGAAGGAGGGGGTGGATGACATTAGATGCTACTGCTGCCAAAATGGGATATAGGCAATCTGGGTATCAGCCTGCCGTTAAATACAACCAGAGAGTTATCCCAATTTCTACGCCGCCTTAGGATGACAGAGCATCTTAAACAACTAGAAATTTAAGTAACAGTCATTTGACATTGATCAACAGTCTACGGTTCATCTCATGGATATGCGTGGGTCTGGGATAGAAGGCTTGTGTGTCTGAGAGAGGGAGAGCTATGGAGCTTCGTTAACAGGAGCGTTTACAGCTAAGGGGATCATTAATCTTCATTGTGCCATTTCAGGAAAATGCTGTGGCAGGCCGTGCCTTTTGGACAGGGTTTATTTACAGTCTTGGCTGGGGGCACATCTGACCACTGATATCTAATATTCATTAATGTTGCCTATTGTCTTCCTCCACTACTCCTTTGGTAATTAAATGGTTATAAGAATGGAGTGTTTCCCGGGTGATTAATTAAGGTATAAAATTACAGACGCTGCTTCTGGTAAGAGGCCGGTTAATTATTTAACGTCCAATTATACGATCACGACATTGGCCCATGGTTTGACGTAAAATACTGTACAATCTGTTTTCCATTTGGCCGGCGAAACAAGTGAAGAAGATGGGCCTAGTAACTAGTCTGTTGTTCTCTGAGAGTATTTCAATGTTAGAGCCTGTCAAATCAAACTGGTTTACTCTAACGGTAAAGTCTACACTTGTTGTATTCGGCGCATGTGTCAAATAAAGTTTGATTTGATTTTGATTTAATAACTCTGATTCACGACTTATATTGTTGCTGATTCATTATGTGTTAGAATGTAATGCATTGGTCACGTCTGATCTTTTGACTTATTCACTTATTGGGGTAAATTGATTCAGTAGTCTGATAATGAACTGGTGTAGAATAGTTGGCCCATTTCCACAAATTACAGTATAGTATCACATTTTAGCTTGGGACAGTGAGTTGGAATCTCTGTAATGAGATTTTTATTATGGACACTTACTTGCTCCAATCTTGGGATTGGACACATTGTGCTATGAATACTTTTTCTGGACAAGGATTTAATGAATCCCTATCAAGAAACCCAAGAACAACTAAATCAATAAGACTAAATATGATTCTGGATAAAGAATAGGATGATCAATTAGTTAATGTGTGCTCTACACTTAAGCAATAAGGCCCACAGGGGTTTGTGATATACGGCCAATATACCACGGCTAAGGGCGGTTCTTAGGCATAACGCAACACGGAGTGCTAGGATACAGCCCTTAGCCGAGTATATTGGCTATATATCACAAACCCCAGATGTGCCTTATTGCTACTATAAACTGGCTAACAACGCAGCCTAAAGGTTTTTGAAGCCTCACTGTGTTTGCCCTGTCAAGGCACTGTCACCTGTTGCAGTGACTAAACATCACCACAGGAGGGCACTGTGGCTTCATCTGTAAACTCAACCAGCTGGTCTGATTAGGAATAGAAACTTTGCTGAAGTGTTTCATTCCACCAAAGGAAAGCAGAGAGAGGGAGAGAGAATGGAGCACAAAAGTGAGGTTGAGGTGATTAAAACAGCATGTCTTTAAAGAAGATGCATGTAAATCTGATCTTTCTTTCCTGTGATCCATATGTATTTAGCCAGGGGTGAGTTGGTGGGTGGGTGGGAGTCGGGACTCACCGAGAGGTAGCTGATGGCTGAGGATTGGGCCAGCAAGGGCTGGAAATGCAAATGGAGGGAGGGGAAGGAAGTTAAAGCTTTTAATGACAGTAAGCACACCCCAGAGACCCGGCTACGCCCGGTGCTCTCCAAACTTAGCATATCAAGGACACACCAGCCTCTTCTGTCTGAGTCCCAGCCTGAGTATCTCCTCGGCACGCCTCACATCCCGTCGATCTTTAGTTTTATCCCCGACAAGCATTTCTGACTCCTTCTGCTGAGCAGAGCCGATGACAGGAGAGAGATGTGCTCTCTTCGGAGAATCGAGAATTCTGTTTGAGAAGCTCTCTGCTCTGCAGGCTGGTAATAACCACAAGAAAACATCATAAAAGAAAGTCGATCTACATAAGAATGGATGGATGTGCCTGAAAAGTGTTGTCTTTCTCATTTTCTGTGCTTCAGAGATAAATGTAAATTTGATGTCAGATTTTCCTCTCTTTCCAACTGTGACTTCTGTTATTGCTTCTTTAATGAAAGAACTTAGAAATGAAGGTTAGGCATACTGGGGCGGCAGGTAGCCTAGTGGTTAGAGCGTTGGGCCAGTAACCGAAAGGTTGCAAAATCGAATCCCCGAGCTGACAAGGTAAAAATCTGTCGTTCTGCCCCTGAACAAGGCAGTTCCTGAATTTGTTCTTAACTGACTTGCCTAGTTAAATAAAGGTAAAAAAAAGGCCTGAACTTGTAGAGAGGGAATGCAGCCAAATGTCCAAACAATCATACAAACAATCAGACCATACTCCAATCTAAACATTTGAGGTTGCTGAAATGTCATGGTAAAATGAATTGAACACTTCACATCTCCATCTCTCAGGCAATGTTCCCTCTAAGCTCTGCGTGTGCGCGGGCGCACAGCTCCCCTGGGACTGCCATGCAGAAGAAATATCAGCCCGTGCAGAGAAGCACAAGATTGAACTTCACTCAACTTACTAGTTTCCTTTACTGTGGGAATTGTGATCACATCAATGCAATATTAGCCACTTTTAATGCAACATACTGAAACAAAACGAACTATGCAACTATGCAAAATTTTGTTGTAGGCAGAACGCATTGCAGTAGGATTCTATTGCATTGACACACAGGACTCAGTCATACTCTACACAGACCCAGACTGGTGTGGCATAACCAATCAGAGCTACAGACTGTGTTTACAGCATGAGCGGTCGTGAGTAGATGTGCTTGTTTTGAGATCAATGTAGCCACTTGTGCACATTTGTTCATGTACTTTGCTAGTTAGTGAGTTATTAACACAGTTATAAATCATTTGTAGCCAGCAATGGGGAGTGATTGCTTCCTAGACATCTTTGAAAGGCAAGTCGGTAAAGAGATGTTTTTGTCTTAAAGGGGCAGTGTTGTATTTTGAGACAGGCTCGAAAATGCTAAGTAGCCAATAAGCAGAGGTTAGTATAATTTGTCTGACTCTCTGTAATAATGGTATGGGAATAATAATGCATTTTAAAGTGTTTTTTTTACATCAAATAACACAACAATATTTTAAGTCACCTTCTTGTCTAAAGGACAAGTGGATAAACCGTTTAATGTCAAGCCCTGCGTTTTTCTTTCTAAAAGTCTCATGGAATGTAGGCCTACATTGAACACCACACATTGGCTGCTACTGTAGTCTGAATCATAGAACAGCTATTTCCATGTTAAAATGTTATGGGATGCATTTCTCCATATTTATTTTATTGTAGGCCAGTCTTGTAGGCCTACATTATGATCAAATAGTTATAATAGCCTACTTGGCCCCTGTTTAAACTATAACTTAAAGCGGGTACAGCCTCAGTGTTCACAGTAAACACACGCCGGAAGTTGCACAGAATTTTCACAATGTTCAATTTAGCGTTCAGCAGATCTGAAATTTGCTCAGTGGAAAAATATTTTTGAGGGAACATTGCTCTCAGGCATGTGTCAGCAGGCCCAGCCATGGCTTTCATATCTTCCACCACATGAGAGTTATTGTACCCTGGTGTGACAACATACTGTGTCTGTACTGTCTGTGTGTCTACTGTGAGAGACAGGTCCCAGGTGGGATGTTGTCTTGTCTGTGGTTCATTCAGACATAGAGAACACCAGCTCTCCTCTACCCTGGTTACTGCAACACAGGTGAGCCCACAGCGGTGGCTGAGCCTGTCATAGTCACTAGTATCACCAGGGTTTAACCATTCTTCAGGGTGAAATAATATTTTGTCAGGGAGGGCCAAAAGTTTACTTTTGTCAAAGGGTTTGCCTTCTTAGGGTCTAGGGTTCCATCAGTTCTTTATGATATCTTAGTAAAGTTATTGTGTCAGAAAATGTTATCAAATCAGCTTTATTTATTATTTCACTTCTGTTCCCAGTATAGGAAAAAAGTGTTAAAATAACTATGTGGTAAAACCATCTGGAGTCTCCTCATGTAGACACCACAGTTAAGCTAGTTGTGATAACTGTTGTCAGAATTCAACATTCTCCCTTTGACTTCTGCAATATGTTCTACATCCATGCCCTCCTGGGCACACACAGATCCAACTCTAGCTAACTATAATTTGTTTAGATGTTGATTTATGAACTAATTGCCTCTAATTGCTGCTTAGTAGCACTATTAATCTCAGCCGCCTGCTTCCTGAAGCACATTAGGACACATTTGTATAATTAAGTAATTAGTTAATTTACTGTATATACGAACTATAAAAAGTATGGATGCACTAAGCACTAAACACTTCAGTGCTGCGAGGCTAGCGTACTGTTGGGGTATTCTGAAAGTGTTTGTCTCAGCAGTGTTCTGTATGTCAAAGGTTTTCTTGCAAGCAAAATGTTACATTGCATGTAATTAATTAAAATGGTGAAGACAACGAGTTTGCGCCATCACTACTAGATATTTCTGTGAAATGTAATCCTTGTCATGTTCAGCTTTGTAACATCTAGGCCCCAGCTACTGTAGGCCTACAGTTTACTCACCTGCACGATACAGTTGTTCATTCTGTGGGCCTTGTAGCTAGTTTCTTATTTTCCATTTGAACTCTGTCTCTCTGTCTCAGAGAGGCTGCCATGTTGTTGTCACTGCCAAGCTGTGTCTCATTGTCTGCTAGCGTTGTCATTGTTATTAGTGTTTGGGATAGGACTGCCTGTGGAGGTAAGGACGGGCAGACAATCTCTAGGGAGAAGGCGGCAGGCTTTATAATTAGTTGCTCCTCAACGCAAGATGGGCACACCGCCGTCACCGCCACCGGGAGGTAAAGGCGGGCACAGTGCCGCCCGTCACCGGGAGGGAGATGGGAAGTGGCATGTTTGTCACAGGGACACTGGAACATCTTGGTGTGAGGGCTGGGATCCAACGGTTCCAACGCGTTTGTCACAGTCACACCACTCATCTCATCTAACCACTGGCAAGATGGTAATGCTTATTACCTCACCAAACACAGAATGGAATATTAGTAGTTTATCGGAAAGTGCTTTATTATTATCGTCTTATATCATAATTAGGAGCGGTGTAGTACAAAAGTAAATGTCCAGCTGCATTGGTTGGAGGATGAGGGGCTGGCTACTGGGGATAGCAGTGCTTGGATTAATATTAGTATTATAGGACATTACTTATTGTTAATGGTGTAATAAAATAATGCTGGTTATTGCAGCTAATTATTGGAATCAAGTGCGCTAGATTAGGGTTAGAGTGAAAACCTTCAGGACAGGAGCTCTCCCGCCCTGATCTAGAGTGAGTGTATATTTCACATGTGACCCATCACCTGGATATGTTTGATGGTGCCGAAGAGGATGGCTGACGTTTTACATGCTCCTAACCAATTGTGCTATTTTGTTAGTTTTTGTGCGATTACTCACCACGACCTGGAAGAAGCTTTTTCCTTTAATGAGTTTTACGAGAAGGATATACTGCTCTCCATGGAACAGGCCTAAATCCCCGTCATTTGTGTGAAGAAAATACTGAGGAAAAGAGGACGCAGATCGGGCTGCCTTCTGAGAATCTGTAGGCGAGCGAGTAATCCATTCCACTTGCTAACATGCAATTATTGGAAAATAAAATTGATGACCTACGATTACGATTATCCTACCAATGGGACATACACTGTTCCGGCGCCGACAGAGATGGCAGCCTCGCTTCACGTTCTCAGGAAACTATGCAGTATTTAGTTTTTTTATGTATTACTTCTTACATTGTTACCCCGGGAAATATTAAGTTTTATTACATACAACCGGGAGGAACTATTGGATTTAAGAGAAACGTCAACTTACCAACATTACGACCAGGAATACGACTTTCCCGAAGCGGATTCTCTGTTTGGTACCCCAACTAGGACAATAGACTGGATCCCAGCCGGCGACTCAGAACAACGGTGGCGCAGGAGAAGGGGGAAACGCGGCGGTCTTCTGGTCAAGCTACGTCGTGCACCTCTCCCGAGTATTTTAATCGCCAATGTCCAGTCTCTGGACAACAAAGTGGACGAAATCAGAGCGAGGGTTGCCTTCCAGAGAGACATCCGAGACTGCAACATTCTTTGCTTCACGGAAACATGGCTCACTCAGGACACGTTATCTGAGTCGGTACAGCCACCTGGTTTCTCCACGCATGGCGCCGACAGAAACAAACATCTATCTGGTAAGAAGAAGGGCGGGGGTGTATGTCTTATGATTAACGAGACGTGGTGTGATCATAACAACATACAGGAACTCAAGTCCTTTTGTTCACCTGACATAGAATTCCTTACAATCAAATGCCGACCGCATTATCTACCAAGAGAATTCTCCTCGATTATAATCACAGCCGTGTACATCCCCCCTCAAGCTGACACATCGACGGCACTGAAAGAAATTCATTGGACTCTATGTAAATTGGAAACCACATATCCTGAGGCTGCATTTATTGTGGCTGGGGATTTTAATAAGGCTAATTTGAGAACAAGGCTCCCAAAATTTTACCAGCATATCGAATGTGCCACCCGGGCTGGTAAAATCCTGGATCATTGTTATTCCAACTTCCGTGATGCATACAAGGCTATTCTCTGGCCTCCTTTCGGCAAGTCTGACCATGACTCCATTTTGTTGCTCCCAGCCTACAAACAGAAACTAAAACAGGAAACGCCCGTTCTCAGGTCTGTTCAATGCTGGTCCGACCAATCTGATTCCATGCTGCAAGATTGCTTCGAGCACGTGGACTGGGATATGTTCCGGACAGCATCTGACAACAACATTGATGTATACGCTGATTCGGTGAGCGAGTTTATTAGCAAGTGCATCGGTGATGTTGTACCCATAGCAACTATTAAAACCTTCCCCAACCAGAAACCGTGGATTGATGGCAGCATTCGCGCAAACTGAAAGCGCGAACCACTGCTTTTAACCAGGGTAAGGCTACCGGAAACATGACTGAATACAAACAGTGTAGCTATTCCCTCCGCAAGGCAATCAAACAAGCTAAGCGTCAATATAGAGACAAAGTAGAGTCACAATTCAACGGCTCAGACACGAGAGGAATGTGGTAGGGTCTACAGTCAATCACGGACTACAAAAAGAAAATCAGCCCCGTCGCGGACCACGACGTCCTGCTCCCAGACAAACTAAACAACTTCTTTGCTCGCTTTGAGGATAATACAGTGCCACCGGCATGGCCTGCTACCAAAACCTGCAGGCTCACCTTCACCGCAGCCAACGTGAGGAAAACATTTAAATGTGTTATCCCTCGCAAGGCTGCTGGCCCAGATGGCATCACTGGCTGTGTCCTCAGAGCATGCGCAGCCCAGCTGGCTGGTGTGTTTACGGACATATTCAATCAGTCCCTATCCCAGTCTGCTGTTCCCACATGCTTCAAGAGGGCCACCATTGTTCCTGTTCCCAAGAAAGCTAAGGTAACTGAGGTAAATGACTATCGCCCCGTAGCACTCACTTCCGTCATCATGAAGTGCTTTGAGAGACTAGTCAAGGATCATATCACCTCTATCCTGCCAGACACCCTGGACCCACTCCAATTTGCTTACCGTCCCAATAGGTCCACAGACGACGCAATCGCAATCACACTGCATACTGCCCTAACCCATCTGGACAAGAGGAATACTTATGTAAGAATGCTGTTCATCGACTACAGCTCAGCATTTAACACCATAGTTCCCTCCAAGCTCGTCATTAAGCTCGAGACCCTAGGTCTCGACCCCGCCCTGTGCAACTGGGTCCTGGACTTACTGACGGGCCGGCCCCAGGTGGTGAGGGTAGGAAACAACACCTCCACCCCGCTGATCCTCAACACTGGGGCCCCACAAGGGTGCGTTCTCAGCCCTCTCCTGTACTCCCTGTTTACCCATGACTGCGTGGCCAAGCATGCATCCAACTCAATCATCAGGTTTGCTGACGACACTACAGTGGTAGGCTTGATTACCAACAACGACGAGACGGCCTACAGGGAGGAGTGTGGTGTCAGGAAAATAACCTCTCACTCAATGTCAACAAAACAAAGGAGATGATCGTGGACTTCAGGAAACAGGAGAGGGAGCACCCCCCTATCCACATCGACGGGACAGTAGTGGAGAAGGTGGAAAGTTTTAAGTTCCTCTGCGTACACATCACGGACAAACTGAAATGGTCCACCCACACAGACAGCGTGGTGAAGAAGGCGCAACAGCGCCTCTTCAAACTCAGGAGGCTGAAGAAATTCGGCTTGTCACCAAAATCACTCACAAACTTCTACAGATGCACAATCGAGAGCATCCTGTCGGGCTGTATCACCGCCTGGTACGGCAACTGCTTTGCCCACAACCGTAAGGCTCTCCAGAGGGTAGTGAGGACTGCACAACGCATCACCAGGGGTAAACTACCTGCCCTTCAGGACACCTACACCACCCGATGTCACAGGAAGGCCAAAAAGATCATCAAGGACAACAATCACCCGAGCCACTGTCTGTTCACCCCGTTATCATCCAGAAGGCAAGGTCAGAACAGGTGCATCAAAGCTGGGACCGAGAGACTGAAAAACAGCTTCTACCTCAAGGCCATCAGACTGTTAAACAGCCATCACTAACATTGAGTGGCTGCTGCCAACATACTGACTTAAATCTCTAGCCACTTTAAATAATAGGAATTGGATGTAACAAATGTATCACTAGCCACTTTAAACAATTTTGTATATAATGTTTACATATCCAACATTACTCATATCAAATGTATACATTGTACTCTAAACCATCTACTGAATCTTGCCTATGCCGTTCGGCCATCGACTCAAATCTCTAGCCACTTTAATAATTATAATTGGATGAAATAAATGTATCACTAGCCACTTTAAACGATGCCATTTATATAATGTTTACATATCCTACATTACTCATCTCATATGTATATGCTGTACTCCGAACCATCTACTGCATCTTGCCTACGCCGATCAGCCATCGCTCATCCATATATTTATATGTACATACTATATTATATGTACATCGTTTTCATTCCTTTACTCTTGTGTGTATAAGGTAGTTGTTGTGAATTTGTTAGATTACTTGTTAGATACTACTGCATGGTCAGAACTAGAAGCACAAGCATTTCGCTTCACTAACATCTGCTAACCATGTGTATGTGACAAATAAAATTTGATTTGATTTAAGAACTGTTATATCTTATGTTTCACCGAGTCGTGGCTGAACGACGACATGGATAATATAGAGTTGGCGAGATTTTCCATGCACCGGCAGAACAGAGAAGCTACGTCTGGTAAGACAAGGGGTGGAGGTATGTGTTTTTTTGTCAATAACAGCTGGTGCGCAATGTCTAATATTAAAGAAGTCTCGAGGTAGTTCTCCCCTGAGGTAGAGTACCTCATGATGAGCTGTAGACCACACTATCTACCATGAGAGTTCTCATCAATATTCTGCTCACCCAGAAGTGGCGCTCCTAGTGGCTGGGGACTTTAATGCAGGCAAACTTAAATCAGATTTACCAAATTTTTACCAGCATGTCACATGTGCAACCAGAGGAAAAGAAAGTCAAGACCACCTTTATTCCACACACAGAGATGCATACAAAGCTCTCCCCACCCTCCATTTGGCAAATCTGACCATAATTCTATCCTCCTGATTCCTGCTTACAAGCAAAAACTTAAACAGGAAGTACCTGTGACTCGCTCAATACGGAAGTGGTCAGATGACGCCGATGCTACGCTACAGGACTGTTTTGCTAGCACAGACTGGAATATGTTCCAGGATTCATCCAATGGCATTGAGGAGTATACCACCTCAGTCATCGGCTTCTTCAATAAGTTCATCGACGAGGTCATCCCCACAGTAACAGTATGTACATATCCCAACCAGAAGCCATGGATTACAGGCAACATCCGCATTGAGCTAAAGGCTAGAGCTGCAGCTTTCAAGGAGCGGGACACTAATCCGGGCGCTTATAAGAAATCCTGCTATGCCCTCAGATGAACCGTCCAACAGGCAAAGCATCAATAGAGTATTAAGATTGAATCCTACTACACCGGCTCTGACGCTCGTCGGATGTGGCAGGGCTTGAAAACTGTTACGGACTACAAAGGAAAACTCAGACGCAACACCATCATTAAGTTTGCTGACAACACAACAGTGGTAAGCCTGATCACCGACAACGATGGAACAGCCTATAGGGATGAGGTCAGAGAACTGGCAGTGTGGACTACAGGAAAAGGCGGGCCGAACAGGCGGGGCTGAAGTGGAGCGGGTTGAGAGTTTCAAGTTCCTTGGTGTCCACATCACCAACGAACTATCATGGTCCAAACACACCAAGACAGTTGTGAAGAGGGCACGAGAAAACCTTTTCCCCCTCAGGAGACTGAAAAGATTTGGCATGGGTCCCCAGATCCTCAAAAAGTTATTCAGCTGCACCATCGAGAGCATTCTGACCGGTTGCATCACCACCTGGTATTGCAACTGCTCAGCATCTGAGTGTAGTGCGTACGGCCCAGTACATCACTGGGGCCAAGCTTCCTGCAATCCTATATAATAGGCAGTGTCAGAGGAAATCCCATAAAATTGTCAGAGACTCCAGTCACCCAAGTCATAGACTGTTTTCTCTGCTACCGCACGGCAAGCGGTACTGGAGCACCAAGTCCAGGACCAAAAGGCTCCTTAACAGCTTCTACCCCCAAGCCATAAGACTGCTGAACAATTAATCAAATGGCCACCGGACTATTACATTGACCCCCCCCTCCATTTGTTTTGTACACTGTTGCTACTCACTGTTTATTATCTATGCATAGTCACTTCACCCCTACCTACATGTACAAATTACCTCAACTATCCTGTATCGCCGCACACTGACTCGGTACCGGTACCCCCTGCATATAGCCTCATTATTGTTATGTTATTGTGTTACTTTTTATAATTTTTTATTTTTTACTTTAGTTTATTTGGTAAAATTTTCTTAACTCTTCTTGCACTGTTGGTTAAGGGCTTGTAAGTAAGCATTTCACGGTAAGGTCTACACTTGTTGTATTCGGCGCATGTGACAAATTAAGTTTGCTTTGATTTGGATTCGGTCCTATGCTAGAAAAGGTTATATCATACACTGCAGTTGAGGAACCATGGGAAAGTAATTATGCATTGAAAGTTGATAAACTTGATACCCCACTTTTGAGAAAATGGCCCGTGAATGTTTTGGTACATCTACTGGAGAGCTCTTCTTTGTCTACACCCATTCAGCATCATTCACACCCTCTTAAGCCTTAGCCCCCCCATCTCTTTAAGGATTCACATGTAAGGCCATGTGCTAAACAGAGTGAATAAGGTAGTGTAGTAAACAACCAATGATTTCAAGACTAAAAGTGGTGAAAGTAGTAGCAAAAAGTAGTAGTAAAAATAATCTTAATCTAGTCCTTGGCCTATATCCTAGTCTGACTTTGGTGCAGGTCATGTTGTTCTTTACATTGCTGTCTCTGGTAAACACACACTATATCAAATCAAATCTACACGTATTTGTCACATGCACAGGATACAGAAGGTGTAAACAGTACAGTGAAATGGTTACTTGCATAGTGGAGTCTGTTGTTTAGACATGCACTGTAGCTAGCTAGCTAAACAATGAACCATAAGTCTATTGCCGCGTTAATAACTCGGAACTCTGAAATCTCCCACTTCAGTGAGTTCAAAACAACTGGGAACTCCGAAAAAACGAGCTCAGACTGGGAAAAATCTATTTAAACGGTCGTCTAACTCGAATTCCAAACTCTGGAACTGGGGCCTCTTTCTAGAGCTCCGACTTTCCTACCTGAAGATCACTGACATCATGATTTGACCTTGTATTTTTCAGAGTTCCCAGTTGTTTTGAACGTGGCAATACTACCATGCACCATGCATTAATCTGCAGGTACCTAAAGCTAACCAACTAGGTTAGCTAGTTAGCTAACATTAGGCTAAAACTAGCAATGCAAATGGATTTCTGAGATACAAATAATATTACTACACAGATTATACCAGCTAGCTAACAGTACGCTTTAACTTGCAATGAAAACGACTTTAGATTAGAAACGTATGAAAATGTAGCTAAAAATGACACTTAACTGTACAAGTTTGAACCCTTCTCCCTCTCTGTCATGGATTCCAGGGTTGCCCTTAGTTTGAAGATGTAATCCGGAGACAGGTGTTTTATACAACAGCGTTCTGTGTTCTCTTTTCGACTCTCTACACATTTGGCAATCATGTCTCTGCTTCCACCGGGAATTCCACTGATTTCAAAACTCGGTCACCTTCTTCCGTGACAACAACACTGTTGATCGCCACTTCTTCCCCATCACTGTCATCAGAAGACTCTACAATGTCTGGTGCAATGAAAATGTTTTTACCTAAGTCAGGGATTTCCTCATCGTCTGATTAATTTTCAGTCAGAGAGAGTCAGCATGACACGATCGTCCTCCAGAAACTTTTCCCCACTGATCATTGTCGATAACACCTATTAACTTCAGGGCAGCAATATTGAAAGCAGTAGCAACTTAAAAAAAATATCTCTCAGGAGCCCTCTCCACCCCCAGCTCCAGATCACTCAAACAACAACAACAAAAGCACAGGAGAATCAAGCCAAATCAGAGGAGAATCAAACACCTGTTTTTTTTGTTTTAACTTGGCCTTCATGCCCGTGAGAACTTGGCCTTGGTGCCCGTGAGAATCTCCAGAATCTTTTTTGACAGGTGATAATTGCATTTTTGAATTTGCGAGTGCCCTGGGAAAAGTAGTTAGTCAAAGTGAGGTGTCAGGGGAAACATAAGGTTGATGCTGACTATTAGTAATACACTGCATTCGGAAAGTATTCAGAACACTTTACTTTTTCCACATTTTGGTTACGTTACAGCCTTATTCTAAAATTGATAAAACATTTATTTTTCCCTCATCAATCTACAGACAATACCCCATAATGACAAAGACAAAAAACTGGTTTTTAGAAATGTATTAAAAACAAAAAACAGAAATAACTTATTTAAATAGGTATTCAGACCCTTTGCAATGAGACTTGAAATTGAGCTCAGGTGCATCCTGTTTTCATTTATCATCCTTGAGATGTTTCAATTCAATTGATTGGACATGATTTGGAAAGGCACACACCTGTCTATATAAGGTCCCACAGTTGACAGTGCATGTCAGAGAAAATACCAAGCCATGAGGTCGAAGGAATTGTCCATAGAGCGCCGAGACAGGATTGTGTCGAGGCACAGATCTGGGGAAGGGTACCAAAACATTTCTGCAGCATTGAATGTCCCCAAGAACACAGTGGACTCCATCATTCTTAAATGGAAGGAGTTTGGAACCACCAAAACACTTCCTAGAGCTGGCCGCCCGGCCTAACTGAGCAATCGGAGGAGAAGAGCCTTGGTCAGGGAGGTGACCAAGAATCTGATGGTCACTCTAACAGAGCTCCAGAGTTCCTCTGTGGAGATGAGAGAACCTTCCAGAAGGACAACCATCTCTGCAGCACTCCACCAATCAGGCCTTTATGGTAGAGTGGCCAGACGGAAGCATCTCCTCATTAAAAGGCACATGACAGCCCGCTTGGAGTTTTCCAAAAGGCACCTAAAGGACTCTCAGACCATGAGAAACAAGATTCTCTGGTCTGATGAAACCAAAATTAAACACTTTGGCCTGAATGCCAAGCGTCACGTCTGGAGGAAACCTGGCACCATCTCTACGATGAATCATGGTGGTGGCAGCATCATGCTGTGGGGATGTTTTTCAGCGGAAGGAACTGGGAGACTAGTCAGGATCGAAAGAAAGAAGAATGGAGCAAAGTACAGGGAGATCCTTGATGAAAACCTGCTCCAGAATGCTCAGGACCTCAGACTGGGGTGAAGGTTCACCTTCCAACAGCACAACGACCCTAAGCACACAGCCAAGACAATGCAGGAGTGGCATCAGGACAAGTCTCTGAATGTCCTTGAGTAGCCCAACCAGAGCTCGGACTTGAACCCGATCGAGCATCTCTGGAGAGACCTGAAAATAGCTGTTCATAGACGCTCTCCATCCAACCTGACAGAGCTTGAGAAGATCTGCAGAGAAGAATTCAGGTGTGCCAATCTAACAGTGTCATACCCATGAAGACTTGAGGCTGTAACCTCTTAAATGTAAAGTCCCCATATTTGGTCGAGGCTATCATCGCTGACAAAGGTGCTTCAACAAAGTAAAGGGTCAGAATACTTATGTAAATGTCATATTTAGTATGAATAAATTAGCAAACATTTCGATAAACCCTGTTTTTGCTTTGTCATTATGGGGTATTGTCTCTAGATTTATGAGGGAAAAAAACTATTGAATCCATTTTAGAATAAGGCTGTAACTTAACAAAATGTGGAGAATCAAGGGGTCTGAATACTTTCCGAATACACTATCAATTGGATGGCTGTCCACTTCCCAGCTAGTGCAACCAAATCTTTCTTTCAATGAATTTCCTTTACAGTACAGTGTAGAGATTATCTGCAAGGGCTCATACATGACCGTCACATTATCTATCCATTACAAGTGATCTATACATCTACATTTTGTGTCCATCATATAACCTGGGGCTCTAGACCTTACCATGCCTTGCTTGGGGCTGTGTCAACATGATGTTCCTCTGTCTCTGACGGAACCAGTGGAGACCCTATGGAGCTGACTCTCTGATGGTACTCCTCCACATACTTCTTCAGGTGTTTGTCCTGGTTGGTGTTCTTCCCAACGTCTGAAAGAACATCAGAGCATTGGTGCTTTGAATGATTAAACATTCCTGTCTGTAATCTATTAGCATATGTGGTTTCACCAGAAAATAATATACTTTTCATATCTTAGATTGTTCTGGCAATTCTCACATAGAAACTTCATTGGGGGGAAGGATGTTTGATATGCTATTTTTGAGAAAATCATGATTAAAGTAGCCATTGTAGGCCGATTTAGACCTATACACTCAGAGAAAAGGGTTCTACTGCTGTCCCCAACCATTTTTTTGTTCCAGGTAGATCCCTATTTTTGTTTCAGTTAGAACCCTCCGTGGAATGGTTTTTACATATAACCCCAAAAGGATTCTACCTGGACCAAAGTCTACTACCTGGAACCAATAAGGGTTTTCAAAGTGTTCTCCTATGGGGACAGCCGGTGCTATCTAGAACCCTTTTAGGTTCTAGATAGCACCTAGAGTGTCCATGCCTTCTGTTACACCCAATGATCCGTGAAGCGTATATGATAGGGACAACATCTTGGTGTCATTATGCACCTTATAGTGTGCTCTAAAATATGGAGTATCTTTACATTCTGAAATACAATCTACACATTAATTTATTCAACATTAGTATCATGAATAGTCCTATCTCAAAATGACCCTTTTTTATTTCGTTTATTTGTAGAAATATTGTTTTAAACAATATACTCTACAAGTACATCACATTCCCAGTGTGGCTTCTCTGCTACTTTTAAAGGTCTGATACATTTTATGAGCACCACCAACACAGTACACAGGAAAATGGATTCAAAGGGAACTCCCTTTGCTGGTGATTTGCTGAATGTGCAAACCTACAAATGGGCTGTGATTGGTTAATGACCTATAATGTCAATTTCTAGGCATACATTTTATAATTTAAATATGTCTGAAAAACAGTACTTTTGAGATATTAATAATATTTGTAATGTTGAATAAATTAATGTTAACATTTTTATTTCAGAAGTTAGCTGTACTCCATATTTGAGAGTACACTATAAGGAGTATAATGACACACCAATGTGTTGTCTTTACCAAGTATGGTTCACGGAACACAGGGTCTTACAGGAGGCAGGTATAGGTTTAAAATGGCCACTTCCATCATGATAAAAAAAATGAAAATTGTGATAAAATGTACAAAGCATGGTAAACATCCTTCATCCCAATTAAGTTTGGATCTGTGATACCACATTTTTTTTTAATCGGTTAAAAAAAGGCACCAACATGTGTTGGGTGCCCTCCATAAATTAATGGACTTGAACTAAGCATGCTTAGGTACTGTAAATAAAATTAGTTCCACAACACAGCAATCTCTTTTTGACTCTAAATCTAAACAAACAGACCAAGTTGCTGTGTAAAAGTGGATTTATTCCTCTCTCTCTCTCTCTCTCTCTCTCTCTCTCTCTCTCTCTCTCTCTCTCTCTCTCTCTCTCTGATGATGATGATGAAAGGAGAAGATGGTTTGTAGTGAATGTGGTGTCACTCCACTGAGTCTTCTGTCAGATCATTTACACCACCTCGGATTCATCGGTATTCGACTGTGGAGTCTCTTCCAAACTGGACCCCACCACATGCCAGAGACAGGCATTGTGCAAAATATGCCATTTAAAAAAAAAAATTGAATTAAAACGGATCTTGTTGTTATGAGGTAATTATGTAGACATTGTCATTGAAGCCTTGTTATGTGAAATCATGTCCAAATCAAATGTTCAACTAACTTATCATGTTGTTCTACTCTGGCAGCTGAATCCCATATCTTTGATGACTGCTTTCAATGAGACAACATCAGTGCTGTGTTTGTATCACCTGAATGGCATGACTGTCTGTCAATCCGTCCGTCCGTCTGTGTGTGACCTATGACGATGTCCGTCCGCCCGACGTATTGCAGGGTGCGAGACAGCCTGACGTAGTACAATCTGTTCTCCGTGCTTCAGCAGCCAGTCTGTCAGAGTTGTCCGGCACTGAGCCTCACTGTCCCTCTCTGGTAAAAACACAGCAAATGGCTTTCAGACAGCAGGCCCAGCCACACTGCTGCAGCTAACTAGGAACAGGCAAACAGAGCAGGGCACAGGGGGAACAGACAGCTCACTCTCCTCTGAGTCCTCACAGACTGGGATAAACAACAACGTCATTGAGTGCCTCACTTTGCGATATGCCCACATTAGTGTTGTGATGGAGCAGAGCATGCTGTGTATTCAGCTACATTTACATTTGAGTCATTTAGCAGATGCTCTTATCCAGAGTGACTGACTTAATAAATCTTAAGATAGCTAGGTGAGACAACCACATATCACAGTCGTAGTAAGTACATTCCTCAATACAGATATGGAAAGATAGCTACGCCCTTTGATTGCTGCATTGCTCTAAGACTCCTCTCAATACATACAAATATGTGTAAAAGTGTAGTAAATGTATGGTGCAGACACAGTTGAGTTTGCAAAGTGTATCATCTGAGCTATTGGTTGTGATGTACTGTCAGCGTTGCAGTACCAGTGTCTGTCTTGTCTCTCTTCTGGAGGTCCAGTTGGTTGTTCTCCAGTGAGAGGCGGTCCAGCTGCTGAAAGATGTTCTGGGTGGGACAGGGCAGGGAGGTGTTTTTCACACTCCCTGGAGGTCAGCAGCTCCACCAGACGACCCAGCTGGTGAACACCCATGTCCTCAGCCACTGTGGAGGTGCGTTGGAGTGCATAGGGGGTGCGTGATGCATTAATGCTATGCTATGATATAACCATTGTTACAATGCCTACAGGTATGTCATTACGGGAACAGATTTGAGTAAATCTAGTGCTAATTATCATCATGTCAGGTAGGGGTATAACTTGCTACCAATTAGAAAGTACTCTACATGTGATGAGAACTAATTTCCCTCGTTTTGACAATTAAATAGAGTCATTATAACTGAAGACGAGTTTTCCAAGAGATTTTCTCGTTAGCACGGTAACAGCTGAACATTTTAGGTTCTAACCTGTGTCTTCCCCTAGGCTCGGGCTGGGGCTCAGGAAGAGCAGGAAGAGAAGTGAGAGAGCTCCCCTGATTTGCATGACTACTCTAGCAGTGCTAGTGTCCAGTCCACAAACAGTGCAGGAGGTGCTCCCTGGCTACAGTAGAAGCTATTTTCAAACCATTGCAGTGATCCGGAAATCATAGTCATAAGACAAGGAACAGTGAGTAATCTTCTCTGTTCTATGTAGGAACTGTTCAACACTGTATGAGAGAAAGAGTCTGTCAATGATGATTGGCATTTTGTTCACAACACAGAAAATTAGGCTGCTCATGATTTGTTGTTGTTTGGTGTCCACCTTCACATTAGACAGGAAGACAGGCAGTAGATTACTTTACCAATCATATCCCTGCTTCAGCAAAGCCACCACTCTCCTGTTATGTGGGTTTTTGTGTGTTTGACAGCCTAGCATTGCTGTCTCTGTGTAAAATAACATTGTACATGAAAGCCTGCCGTAGTTTAGTTGCTCAGACTCTGTTTGAGGCCAACAGAAAATGCTTCCATGCTAATGAGAGCAGGAGGGTGAATTTATTGTTATAATGAGAGGAGCCACAGGGGTAACCCTGGGATGAATATCTGTTGCTTTGCTTTTTGGATTCATTTTTTGTTTTTTTTATTTAGAAACTCTCCAAAGGGGAATTGATTAAAAGGCAACCAAAACAAAGAAATGCCGCTACTGTAGCAAAGGGCACAGGGTAAAACCCCCAGATGTATGCTTTGATTTATCCCAAATACTATTGAACATAAAAGCTTTTGCCTGACCAGGTCTGGTGGAAAACCTACAGCTACTGAGTTTGAGCTTTAATCTTAGAGAACACAAAACTCTTTGAAAGACCAAAGATTAGATATGAGACTTGTTCCTTTACAGTTCAGTATATAAGGACACATTTTGATTGGGTTTGAAATATAATAATCAAAAGACAAAGGACAACAGGGAGGGATGCTGCTACCCAGAGCACACCAGAGGGTCAGCGGACATTAAATGGTTGTGTTCTACTTTCACTCTATGGTTGCGTTCCAAATGGCATCCTATTCCCTATAGGGGAGAGTGGGATAAGTTGAGCAAATGGGGTAAGTTTAGCCACCTTGCTTCTAGGAAACCATTCACAAAATTAATAATTTGACCAAATATTTAGGAAGAGGTCATAATTTCATGGAGTCTGTGAAGGAAGTAACCACATGGAAAAGTGATAAGCAAGTTGGGTCCAAAAAACAGATTTTGAAATGTATTTATTGTGTTAGAGGTTTCATGATGCTTATATCTAAACCAAAGTAGATCATTTTAACATCGTTCTTTTCATCAGTTGGGTCTCTATAAGCTTCAATATGAGGTCCTAAACCTAGCATGAAAGTACATATTTGTAGCTATCTGGGCTAATATAGTCAAAATGTTTTCCTTGGGATAAGTTGAGCCAAGGGCCATGAGGTAAGTTGAGCTAATGGTTGAGGTGAAAGGGGGATACCTAGTCAGTTGTACAACTGAATGCCTTCAATTGAAATGTCTCTTCCGCATTTAATCCAACCCCTCTGAATCAGAGAGGTGCGGGGGGCTGCCTTAATCGCCATCCATGTCTTCGGCGCCCGGGGAACAGTGAGGTTAACTGACTTGCTCAGGGGCAGAACGACAGATTTTTACCTTGTCAGCTCGGGGATTCGATCCAACAACCTTTCCGTTAATGGCCCAATGCTGGTTAGAGCTCAACTTGCCAATGCAATTGTAAGTGTTTTCTTTCCAGGCGTAATGCAAGGCATTATCCCTGGGATATTTTTATTTATTTTATTTTATTTCACCTTTATTTAACCAGGTAGGCCAGTTGAGAACAAGTTGCGACCTGCGACCTGGCCAACATAAAGCAAAGCAGTGCGACAAAAACAACAACACAGAGTTACACATAAACAAACGTACAGTCAATAAGACATTAGAAAAGAAAAATCGAAAAATCTATGTACAGTGTGTGCAAATGTAGAAGAGTAGGGAGGTAGGCAATAAATAGGCCATAGAGGCGAAATAATTACAATTTAGCATTAATGCTGGAGATGATGATGTGCAAGTAGAGATACTGTGCAAAAGAGCAAGAGGGTAAGGAATAATATGGGGATGAGGTAGTTGGGTGTGCTATTTACAGATTGACAGAATAATATATTTCCCAGCTTCTACCTCAAGGCCATCAGACTGTTAAACAGCCATCACTGTGCAACTCGGTCCTGGACTTCCTGACGGGCCGGCCCCAGGTGGTGAGGGTAGGAAACACTCACTTAACCTCTCACTCAATGTCAACAAAACAAAGGAGATGATCGTGGACTTCAGGAAACAGGAGAGGGAGCACCCCCCTATCCACATCGACGGGACAGTAGTGGAGAAGGTGGAACGTTTTAAGTTCCTCGGCATACACATCACGGACAAACTGAAATGGTCCACCCACACAGACAGCGTGGTGAAGAAGGCGCAACAGCGCCTCTTCAAACTCAGGAGGCTGAAGAAATTCGGCTTGTCACCAAAATCACTCACAAACTTCTACAGATGCACAATCGAGAGCATCCTGTCGGGCTGTATCACCGCCTGGTACGGCAACTGCTCCGCCCACAACCGTAAGGCTCTCCAGAGGGTAGTGAGGACTGCACAACGCATCACCAGGGGTAAACTACCTGCCCTTCAGGACACCTACACCACCCGATGTCACAGGAAGGCCAAAAAGATCATCAAGGACAACAATCACCCGAGCCACTGCCTGTTCACCCCGCTATCATCCAGAAGGCNTATATAATGTTTACATATCCGACATTACTCATATCAAATGTATACACTGTACTCTAAACCATCTACTGAATCTTGCCTATGCCGTTCGGCCATCGACTCAAATCTCTAGCCACTTTAATAATTATAATTGGATGAAATAAATGTATCACTAGCCACTTTAAACGATGCCATTTATATAATGTTTACATATCCTACATTACTCATCTCATATGTATATACTGTACTCCATACCATCTACTGCATCTTGCCTACGCCGGTCAGCCATCGCTCATCCATATATTTATATGTACATACTCGTATTCATTCCTTTACTCTTGTGTGTATAAGGTACTTGTTGTGAATTTGTTAGATTACTTGTTAGATACTACTGCATGGTCGGAACTAGAAGCACAAGCATTTCGCTACACTCGCATTAACATCTGCTAACCATGTGTATGTGACAAATAAAATTTGACAGAGTGAAACATTTCTCAACTTACCCCACTGTCCCTTATAGTGGACTACATCTGACCAGGGCCTATAGGGCTACTGTCAAAAGTAGTGCACTTTGCAGAAATCAGTGTGCCATTTGGCATTCAACAGAGATGCATCTCAAGTAAGCGATACATTTGTAATCATTGTTTTGTGGGAAGGTTAGTCTGGGTAGCACATTCTGAATAGATAATATAACCTGCCAGTTACTCTGAGGCCTCTCAGCTCAACTTCATTGGCTGAACTTTAGCATTGTGTGTTTGTGTGTGGGCTGGTCTCAGATGGTCCATATCAGCTGATGAAAAAACATGTTGTGGCATTGAGATCTGGTGTGTTACACCAAAGTGCGTGGGTGCTGTAAATCGCTGAATGTAAATTTGTGGAAATGTTTAGTATTTGAGTAGCTCTTGCAAAAAGGACAGGATCAGAGACTATATTTATATATTTAGGCCATTCAGCAAACAAAGAGATGGAATAAGAATTTTAATCAGATTGCAAAACATTTACATTTATGATGAACATTAAATTAGCAATCAATCAACCAAAAAAAAAGCCCCTTTTACATCAGAAGTTGTTGTAAAGTGCATTGACATTCCTCCCAGAGCACGATCAATAATACACAATCCATGTTTTCCATTGATATTGTTAGGCGTAAATGATTAGACTTATTACTTTTCTTGCAGCAGCACTTTGGAAATGGACTCAATTGCTCAGTTATATTGCGAGGTTCAAGTTCCATGTCTCTTATACTTCACTTCACTGAAATCTGTTTGGATGAAGACACAGACTCCGGTGGAATGAAGGATAGAATGCACAGAATGTTCTTGCAGATACAGTAGGGCTCCAGCAGCAGTCTGAAATGAAATAAACAAAAGTTGTGTTAAATGAAAAATAGAGGTAACTTTGTTTAGGCTAGTTAACACGTTTCATTATCCCTCCCTCTCTCCTATTACGGAGAACAAAACTGCAGCAACACACCCTTTCTCACTGCTTCCGGATTATGCACAACCACTGAGATTAGAGGGTTGGAAAGCTTGGCCTGGCACTTGGGAGCTGCTGCATGTAGAGCCCTGAGTGATTTATGACTACAATCAGTAGGTGTAGGGGGGTTGGGGTGAAGAGGGTGAGGGTGAGGGTGTGGGGGTGGCAGGGACAGGGAATGGAGCAGAGCAGTGCAGGGAGTGTAATTTGACCTCTCCCTATCAGCCTGAGTCTGATCTAGAGCGAGGCCAGACTTGCCCTGTAACTGCTCTAGGCCTCCAGGGCTCCAGGCATGCAAGGAGCAGAACCTGGCCTCTCTCTGGCACACAATCACAGGCCTGCCTGAGCGCTTGCTCTGGCTGGATCTGTCATCTCTCACAAATCCCTGCCACCTCCAAGGTGCTCCCCACCACCGCTGCCTCAGAGCCCCCTCCTGAGGAAACCTAACACCCTCAACACCATCACCGTCCCTCTACCGCTCCGCACACCAGCTTAGGAGCTTTGATACTGATCCCCCTCCTTCCCACACACACCCACACACACACACACAAACACACACACACACACACACACACACACACACACACACACACACACACACACACACACACACACACACACACACACACACACACACACACACACACACACACACACACACACACCTACATGACAACCAACTCCTCCACAGATTCTAATGTATCATTTTTGTTAATTACATGGAGATTGTTAGATTAGTATCACATTTTTATTAGGTTCTTAATATTTCAGGCGCCTCCTTTCTGATTTATGATTAGCTGTTATTCCATAAAACTATGTTATTTCTCCACAGCATTGAATTGCATGAAATCCATGATCCTGCTATGATTATGAAGATATCTGCAAACAAATTATTTTCCAATTCTACTCTACTTCCAGATTAAAAACAAGATTGAAATAGCATGGAGGAGCTTTTAAGACTTTTCACACTTTCAACATTGCTAATTAATATAGATATTTCACTCACCTCACTCACCTTGCTGGTGTTTTAGTCCACACCGTCTGTAGATGAATGCAGAAGCGAAAACCAAATGATGAAATTAGTTAGAGAACAGCCAAATATCTTCTCACACAAACAGATACAAACAGAAACTGAATACAAAAGAGTGACGTTACCAACGGAACAAAATAGAAACTTTCTTCAGACTGACTTTACTTCTCTACCTGACTCAGGTAACGCTATTTTAGAGGCCCAGCATCAACCAATGGGATATCAGCCCCCCAAATAAGGCCTACCCCCCTCTCTACCCCCCCTCCATGTTATAGAGGAGCCACACCCTTCTATGTGGTATTGTTTTACAGTCTATTCTCAGTATGCTACACCTCAGATTCCTGGAATCTTTAATAAAAAAAAAAAAATTGAGAGATTGCATTGAGCATGGAATGAATAGTACCCAGGGCTTAGGGCCATATATTTGATTGGTTCGGTTTGTGCATCGTAGTAATGCAGAGCTCTGTTCATCGTAGTAATGTAGAGCTCTGTTCATCGTAGTAATGTTGAGCTCTGCTCATCGTAGTAATGTAGAGCTCTGCTCATCATAGTAATGTAGAGCTTTGTTCATCGTAGTAATGTAGAGCTCTGTTCATCATAGTAATGTAGAGTTCTGCCTGTCGTAGTAATGTAGAGCTCTGCTCATCGTAGTAATGTAGAGCACTGTTCATTATGGTAATGTCATCGTAGTAATGTAGAGCTCTGCTCATCGTAGTAATGTAGAGCTTTGTTCATCGTAGTATTGTAGAGTTCTGCTCATCATAGTAATGTAGAGCTCTGCTCATCGTAGTAATGTAGAGAACGGTTCATCATGGTAATGTCATTGTAGTAATGTAGAGCTCTGCTCATCGTAGTAATGTAGAGCTTTGTTCATCGTAGTAATGTAGAGCTTTGTTCATCGTAGTATTGTAGTGCTCTGCTCATCGTAGTAATGTAGAGCTCTGCTCATCGTAGTAATGTAGAGCACGGTTCATCATGGTAATGTCATCGTAGTAATGTAGAGCTCTGCTCATCAGAGTAATGTGGAGCTTTGTTCATCGTAGTAATGTAGAGCTTTGTTCATCGTAGTAATGTAGAGCTCTACTCATCGTACAGTCGTAATGTAGAGCTCTGCTCATCGTTGTAATGTAGAGCTCTGCTCATCGTAGTAATGTAGAGCTCTGCTCGTCGTAGTAATGTAGAGCTCTGCTCATCGTAGTAATGTAGAACTTTGTTCATCGTAGTAATGTAGAGCGCTGCTCATCGTAGTAATGTAGTGCTCTGCTCATCGTAGTAATGTAGAGCTCTGCTTACCGTAGTAATGCAGAACTCTGCTCATCGTACAGTTGTAATGTAGAGCTCTGCTCATCGTAGTAATGTGCTTCTGAAACTCTCTGCTCATTCTGCTCCTTCCCATCAGAGTATATCACTCTCCTCATTAAACTGGTTCTTTTGTGTTGTAATCCACAGCTTCTCTACCCGTATAAATTCTCATAGCAAAATTGGAGAGATAATTGCATAGGGTTTGTTAAAAGGAATAATTTGTGTCGTCGTAATTAGCGACAACCATGACTGTTCAAACGCTTAGCGGCATTTATCCCCTAGAATTACTATAATCCACATATAAATGGGATATTAACATACTAATTCAACAATAGTTATTTTTCATGCAGGCTTTCGTTTATTGTAATGTCCAGTTTAATAACTTTTCAATTTCAGCAGCAACTAACTTGATAGAAATATAGAACATTCTGGCAACTTCTTGGTAACATTACCAGCGAACTTTGCAGTTCTGTAGCTGCATGTACTGTACATCTCTAACTCCTCTCAAACTTAGTGAAAAGGGGTGACACCCGACAACATCCCTCACTCTTAAAGGGCTGTGGCTCCCTGAAAGGAATTCCACCCCCAGACAATGGTGGGAACAGGAGGAGCACAGGGGGATGGAAGAGGGAGGAGGGAGAGATGGAGGAGGAGGGGGACAGTTCTAAGACATTCTGAGTTCTATATGCACCAAGCCTCAGCTGACAATATATTTATCTTGAGAGAGCACATCTTCTTTTTATGTGATTTTATTGACAAGGACACCAATATCTTTGAGTTATGGGCTGTTGTTGTTCTCCTCAGACAGGCACGCTGTGTTTTACTCTGGGGTTGTGTGTAGGCCTGATAGGCCTGGACAGGACAGCCTTATGGGTCCTGGTCAAAAGTAGTGCACTACATAGGAAATAGGGGCCATTTGGAATGCATGCTGGGGCTTTTTCAGGGTAATCTCGAGGAGCGAGTAGTGACAGGTGAAAAAGGAACCTGTACAAGCTCTCCAATTAGAGATAACTCTGTCTCGCTTTTTACCACAGGAACAACTAGTTCACAGCACAACAGAACAGAACTACATGGTGTAGAGAAGCAAGGCATTGGTCAGTGGACAGACACTGAGGTTGGGCCTTTGCTTTCCCCCACTCTAGATGACCTCAGTGAGGATTCTGTAACTTTGGGCAGTCGTCCCAGATCAAATGAGCTAAAATAGCTCAGGTGTTACCATAGGAGATAGGGGGTGGAGGTATGCAAAGGGGTGATAGCTGTGGTGTCGAAGGAATTTACATACTCATAAAAGTCAGCAGAACAGTGTTGCCTATAGAACGAACAGCTTTGTAAAGCATTTTGAAATGAAGGGTTGCATTACATATAGTAGATGAAAAGTGCAATTCGGGCCAAAATACTTTTTCATGATGTGCATATCATGGATAAGCTTGAAAAATATGAGTAAATCCTGCTTTCATATCAACCCCATGGCTGATAATGCAGCTTGTGACATCACACATTAAGTTGTGCTGCATAGTCACCTAAAGTAGGTTAGTGTTTAGACTGAGATGGCTTGGCAATTTCATATTCCTCCTATGGCTGTTTAAACGATCCCATTGGGTTGAACCCACTCATGTTTGTGAGTTGTAAGGCTAATAACAATAGATGGACATTACTCCATGCTTAGGTCAACATCCTACCACAGACTGACGCTGTATAAGGGTCAGAAGTTAACCACAAGGTGTCATCAGCTCTTAGTCCTTTTAGCAACCTTTGATTTGGAGTACCACAGAATAGACCAAATAGAATATTGATCAACTCCTACATCCATCAATGTTTCCAGAAAAAAAAACGGTTTTATATGGGGAGTTTAGGGATGAAGAGTTTAGGGATGATTCAATTTTCATAGAACAGCCTGGTCAGTGGCAAGGGAACACAGCCATTGATAGCAGTGCCTGGTGAGGGGTGATGAGGAGGACACGTTGCTGCTTTATAGTAATGATTCAGAACTAGTTGAAATGTTGGTCAATAGAACATGATGTGTCTTAGCAACAGTGTTCAGTGTTTGGGTGGCTTATTTCTCTTCAAATAACAAGCAGGATTCCTTGAAAGCCTGGAAGGAAGGTGTTTGTTATTCAGTTGATTTAGGGAGAGCACTGACCCGCAGACCCACAGAGAGTGAGCAAGAGAGATGACGAGAGAGACAGAGAGAGATGTGTGTGTGTGTTTGTGAGAAAGAAAGAGAGAGAACGAAAGAGAAAGAGATGTGAGGACTGAGGAGATGGTGGATTTCAGCACTGCCATGCCATGAAGGCAGCTCCCTCCAAAGTAAAGGCTGTGTCTGAACATGCTACAGTCAGGAAGGAATGTGAGCAGAGCCCTTCAGGCAGTGTGTACTGAGAATGGCTTATGTAAAGCCTCTCTATCACTCTGAAGCCACACTCTGATATGTAAAAGTGCACTGTGTAAAAGTAGTGTCTAGATCTTTTAGATACTGTGTACTAAGAAAATCATACTAATTCCATAGTTATGAAATGATGAGGCTATCCTGTTAACCCTTTAACAGGCAGCTCAACCGGGCGATTGAGAGAAGTTTGACAACCAATTTTAAATTAAATTAAACATATGCATATTTTATCATCTCAGCCAATACCATTTAATAAAATGATAATTATCGGACTCCATATTTTTTAAACACCCATTAACAGAGGGTAGAAAACCCGGAAGTGGAAGTGAGCAAAAAAAAGGCATTTCAATTTTAATTTTTTTACTAATTGTGTATAAAATGGGTAATTACAAGTTTGTTTGAAAGTCTATGCAAATTACAATACAAGATTAGTTTACTCTAATTGGGAAACTCAACTGGCTGGTTGAGGTGTTTGCGATGCGTTATCTATCAAAGTTTAAGTCATGCAAACTAACATTATTCATTATGGCCAATACTGAGACAACTCCCCCAACAATATAAACACCAGTATAAACCCCAACCCTAAAGCTAAATGTCAAATGTCTCCAAAACAAGTACCATGCTTACTGTTCTACATATTTTGCAGAACACATTTAAAAAAAAAAAAAAGATTCATGGTGTGCCAGTTAAAGGGTTAAAGGGGCCATGGCAAAAATATTTTCTTAATGAAAGGACAATACATGGTATCTCTGTCTGAATCTTCTAGGTCTTCCATTACAATAGGTTTGAATAGTGAAGACCTGATCCAAAACCACACCTTCATCATCATTAGACAAGTCCACTCAGGAATAATTAGTCAGATCACAGAGTGTCTAAGCATGGAATTTGGTTTGGAGGCATTTGATATTTAGCTTTAGGGTTTGGTTTTATAATTGTGTTTTGATTGTTTAAGGGCTGGGGTTGTAGTCTACAAAACCTGACCATATGCAACAGTGACTAGAGTCTCGTTTCAACTATGGACTCTTTTGGCATAGAGGAACTACTCACTGCCTATGTCACTACCTTATCCGGATGAATCAAATACAAAATATTAACTACCAAGATGGAGATCACAGAGGCTATTTTTAATTAGTGGCTAGTTTGTATCAACTACCTTCACTAAAACCACTGCAAAGGTTTTGCCTGCAAACTGCGTAGTTCTGGCTTGTCTGCCACGTGGTTTGTTGGGAGAGTTGTCTGTCTTCGCTTATGGAAGTTGCCAAAAGAATCCGTCATTGAAACCAGACCCTAATCACTGTTGCCTAGGGTAGGGTTTTCAAGACTACTGGGCTTATGTCTTTAACCTGGACCCCTGCTGCTGCATTTGTCCCCTCTCTCCCCCCTCTCTCTCTTTTCTCTTTCATCTCTATCCCCTCTTTCCTCTGTCCTCCTCTCTCTCCCCTCATTTCTCCCCTCTTTGTCTCTTTCTCACTCCCCTCATTCTTCCCTCGCTCCCCTTTCTCCTCCTCTCTCTATCCCACCTTCTGATGGAAATCTGATGCCTCATTTAGTGTGTCTGTTCTGACTCGCCCGAGCAGGAATGCACCAGCCATCAAATGCACTTTTATGTCCCAGTAAATTGACAATGAAGAGTGCCATCATTTTGCAGCATAAATATTTCACTATCCATTTGGATGCAGATTTCAAGACGTGGCGGCTGAAATACAAATAGGCTATCTCTCACTAGGAAAATGAGGTGCACCCTCAGTGAATAGGGTTGTGTCTGTGTCTGTGTCTGTGTCTGTGTCTGTGTCTGTGTCTGTGTCTGTGTCTGTGTCTGTGTCTGTGTCTGTGTCTGTGTCTGTGTCTGTGTCTGTGTGTGTTTGTGTGTGAGGTAATCTTGTTATCAGTCCTCTTTAGATGCTGTTGGCAAGTTGGGACATTAATCCAAAAAGGTCAATTTGATATTTTGTAGAGTATATAGCATCATTATAAACAAATTGCAAATTTACTCTAGAACATACACAATCTATATATTGCACATTATGCAGTCTTACATTTAGAACTTTGCTTTCCTGTCTCTTTCTTTTTCTCACACTGATTTGGAAACTGACTACGACTGCAAAGAACAGCAAGCGGTACCGATGTACCTAGTTTGGAACCAACAGGACCATGAACAGCTTCTACCTCCAAGCTATTAAATTGCTAAATAGTTAGTTAAATAGTTAACCAATAGTTACATGGAATATCTGCATTTATCCTTTTTGCACAAACTCTTTCACATTTATATTTGACATTTTAGTAATTTAGCAGATGCTCTTATACAGAGCAACTTACAGTAGTGAGTGCATACATTTTCATATTTTTTTTCTGTACTTTTGACTCATCACATATGCTGCTGTTAACGTTTATTATCTATACCATCACTTTATCCATACCTATATGTACATTTGGAAATTATTCAGACCCCTTGACTTTTTCCACATTTTGCTACGTTACAGCCTTATTCTAAAATGGATGAAATCGCTTTTTCCCCTCATTAATCTACACCCCATAATGACAAAGAAAAACAGATTTTTAGACATTCTTGCAAATGTAAAAAAAAAAAGAAAGAAACTGAAATATTTTATTTACATAAGTATTCAGAACCTTACTCAGTACTTTGTTGAAGCAGCTTTGGCAGCGGTTACAGCATCGGGTCTTCTTGGGTATGACGCTACAAGCTTGGCACATCTGTATTTGGGGAGTTTCTCCCATTCCTCTCTGCAGATCCTCTGTCAGGTTGGATGGGGAGCGTCACTGCACAGCTATTTTCAGGTCTCTCCAGAGATGTTCGATCGGGTTCAAGTCCGGGCTCTGGCTGGGCCACTCAAGGACATTTAATTACTTGTCCCAAAGCCACTCTTGCGTTGTCATGGAGATCAAGGATGTCTCTGTACTTTGCTCCGTTCATCTTTCCCTCGATCCTGACTAGTCTCCCAGTCCCTGTTGCTGAAAAACATAACCACAGCATGATGCTGCCACCACCATGCTTCACCGTAGGGATGGTGCCAGGTTTCCTCCAGACATGATGCTTGGCATTTAGGCCAAAGAGTTCAATCTTGGTTTCATCAGACCAGAGAATCTTGTTTCTCATGGTCTGAGTCCTTTAGGTGCCTTTTGACAAACTCCAAGCGGGCTGTCATGTGCCTTTTACTGAGGAGTGGCTTCTGTCTGGCCACTCTACCATAAAAGCCTGATTGGTGGAGTGCTGCAGAGATGTTTTTTCCTTCTGGAAGGTTCTCCCATCTCCACAGAGGAACTCTGGAGCTCTGTCAGAGTGACAATCGGATTCTTGGTTACCTCCCTGACCAAGGCCCTTCTCTCCCTATTGCTCAATTTGGCCGGGTGGCCAGCTCTAGGAAGGGTCTTGGTGGTTCCAAACTTCTTCATTTAAGAATGATGGAGGCCACTGTGTTCTTGGGGACCTTCAATTTTTGGTACCTTTCCCCAGATCTGTTTCTCGACACAATCCTGTCTCGGATCTCTACGGACAATTCCTTTGACCTTATGGCTTGGTTGTTGCTCTGACATGCACTGTCAACCTTATATAGACAGGTGTGTGCCTTTCCAAATCATGTCCAATTAATTGAATTTCCCACAGGTGGACTCCAATCAAGTTGTAGAAACATCTCAATGATGATCAATGGAAATAGGATGCACCTGATCTCAATTTCGAGTCTCATAGCAAAGGGCCCGAATACTTATGTAAATAATGTTTTTCCGTTTAAAAAAAAATACATTTTCTAAAATAAAAAAAAACTGTTTTTGCTTTGTTGTTATGGGGTATCGTGTGTAGATTGATGAGGGGAAAAAATATTTTATCTATTTTAGAGTAAGGCTGTAACGTAACAAAATGTGGAAAAAGTCAACGGGTCCGAATACTTTCCGAATGCACTGTATCTACCTAAATCACCTCGTACCCCTGCACATCGACGTTGTACTGTTACCCTGTGTATATAGCCAAGTTATCTTTACTCATTGTTTATTTATTTCTCATGTTAATATTTTTCCATTTGTTATTGTTTCTTATTTTTTTCTCTGCATTATTGGGAAGGACCCATAAGTAAGCATTTCTTTGTTAGTCTAGAAATGTTTTTTACGAAGCATGTGAAAAAAACAATTTGATTTCATTTGAGTAGGTACCAAGATAGATATTGATGCCCTGTTCTCTTGAGAAACTTTCAAACTAGCACATGAATGGAATCCTAAAAGATTTCAAAACTTTCATTCCAACATGATTCTCATAGAGTGTCTGTCTGGTGAGTCTCATATTGGGCTTTCTGGCAGGGGGGCTGTTAGAAACCTGTGTTTATCTGTCTCCTCTCTCTGACATGGTGTAATGGAACACTCAGTAATAACAGAGGACGAATAGCATCACAGCAGATCCCTCAGGCACTCTGGGCCTAATCACAATATTAGTGAAGCTACAATAGAGATCTTATTAAATGACTAGTTCTATGGAAGCTACTAGGATTTTAGAATATTAGTGAAGCTACCATTAAGATCCTATTAAATGACTAATTATATGGAAGCTACCAGGATATCAGAATATTAGTGAAGCTACCAAGAGATTCTATAAAATTATTAATTATATGAAAGCTACCAGGACTTGTCAGTGCAATCATAGTTGAAGACACAGACAGAGATCCCTGACCAAGTATATTTTGAATTTTTTGCAGCTTGGCTTACGAATATTTAATATACAGTTGAAGAGAAAACACATGACAACATATGAGCTAACTGACCTCTGTTGAATAATACTTGAACTCTACTCATTCTTTGTTTTATAAAAGTTAGCTTCCAGTCCACTGTAATTTGTTGTGTACACAGTAGGTGGGTCTATATGACAGATATAAGGCTACTGTGTGAATATGTGCCGTGCATAGATTAGTAGTTATTCTATATTTGTGAAAGAGCTTATAGCTCTACGTGTGTCTGCACAGTACCTGAGCACTTTGCTAAGCACTCCCAGTGCTCACCCAGTGAGCACTGGCCTCTGTGAGTGTATGAGTCTGGGCTTGCACTGTGATCAGAATACCTGCTGTTTCACCGAGCCATCGTCACTGTTCTATTTCTACAGAGACTGACAGAGTAGGACATTCCAATTGGCTACCAGGTGCTGATTAGTTGAGGAGTGCTTTGAGATGTTCTTTGTGCTCCTGAAAAAGGACAGTGACACTGAAGGTAAAAACAGGTAAAAACCTCACTCCTCTATTGACACAGGTCAAAATGCCACCATTCTGAAAAGTCTATACTTCTGCAATATAGTGTTTTTTATTTATTATTTTCAAAAGGTTTTACCCATTCAAATAACTCTTTCTATTGATAAAAGTCTTAGAAAGTACTCTGTAAGATCACCTGATAGAGCAGGGGATTGGACACCAGGCCACAGCAGCACAAAGCATGTCTAGATTAAAAGGAAATCACTGTGCCTTGACTGAAAGGTTAACTGAGAGCCAATTTAGATTCCTGTGCCTCTGCAGTCAGAAGGAAATTTAGATTTCTGTGTCTCTGCAGTCAGGAGGTAATTTAGATTCCTGTGTCTCTGCAGTCAGAAGGAAATTTAGATTCCTGTGCCTCTGCAGTCAAGAGGCAATTTAGATTCCTGTGTCTCTGCAGTCAGGAGATACTTTAGATTCCTGTGCCTCTGTAGTCAGGAGGTAATTTAAATTCCTGTGTCTCTGCAGTCAGGAGGCAATTGAGATTCCTGTGCCTCTGCAGTCAGGAGGTAATTTAGATTATTGTGCCTCTGCAGTCAGGAGACAATTTAGATTCCTGTGCATCTGCAGTCAGGAGGTAATTTAAATTCCTGTGTCTCTGTTGTCAGGAGGTAATTTAGATTTCTGTGCCTCTGCTGTCAGGAGGTATTTTAGATTCCTGTCCCTCTGCAGTCTGGAGGTAAT
>QNTS01005992.1:50352-66827 GCA_003317085.1 Hucho hucho
AATTCAATGGCTTTATTGGCATGGGAAACATATATAACAGTAAACATTACACTCACTAAAGTTCCAAAAGAATAAAGACATTTCAAATGTCATATTATGTGCAAATAGTTAAAGTACAAAAGAGAAAATAAATAAACGTAAATATGGGTTGTATTTGCAATGGTGTTTGTTCTTCACTGGTTGCCTTTGTGGCAACAGGTAAAAAATCTTGCTTCTGTGATGGCACACTGTGGTATTTCACCCAGTAGATATGGGAGTTCATCAAAATTGGGGTTGTTTTCAAAATCTTTGTGGGAAATATGTGTCTCTAATATGGTCATACATTTGGCAGGAGGTTAGGAAGTGCAGCTCAGTTTCCACCTAATTTTGTGGGCAGTGTGCACATAGCTTGTCTTCCCTTGAGAGCCAGGTCTGCCTACCGCTAGGCTGTGCTCACTGAATCTGTACATAGTCAAAGCTTTCCTTAAGTTTGTGTCAGTCACAGTGGTCAGGTATTCTGCCACTGTGTACTCTCTGTTTAGGGCCAAATAGCATTCTAGTTTGCTCTGTTTTTTTTGTTAATTCTTTCCAATGTGTCAAGTAATATCTTTTGTTTTCTCATGATTTGGTAGGGTCTAATTGTGTTGCTGTCGTGGGTCTCTGTGGGGGTCTGTTTGTGTTTGTGAACAGAGCCCCAGGACCAGCTTGCTTAGAGGACTCTTCTCCAGGTTCATCTCTCTGTAGGTGAGGACTCTGTGGGGTCTGTTTGTGTTTGTGAACAGAGCCCCAGGACCAGCTTGCTTAGAGGACTCTTCTCCAGGTTCATCTCTCTGTAGGTGAGGACTCTGTGGGGTCTGTTTGTGTTTGTGAACAGAGCCCCAGGACCAGCTTGCTTAGGGGACTCTTCTCCAGGTTCATCTCTCTGTAGGTGATGGCTTTGTTATGGAAGGTTTGGGAATCGCTTCCTTTTAGGTGGTTGTAGAATTGAATGGCTCTTTTCTGGATTTTGATCATTAGCGGGTATCGGCCTAATTCTGCTCTGCATGCATTATTTGGTGTGTTTTACGTTGTACACAGAGGATATTTTTGCAGACTTCTGCATGCAGTCTCAATTTGGTGTTTGTCCCATTTTGTGAATTCTTGGTTGGTGAGCGGACCCCAGACCTCACAACCATAAAGGGAAATGGTTTCTATAACTGATTCAAGTATTTTTAGCCAGAGCGTAATTGGTATGTCAAATTTTATGTTCCTTTTGATGGCATAGAAAGGTCTTCTTGCCTTGTCTCTCAGCTCGTTCACAGCTTTGTGGAAGTTACCTGTGGCACTGATGTTTAGGCAGAGGTGTATATATCGTTTTTTGTGTTCTCTAGAGCAACAGTGTCTAGATGGAATTTGTATTTGTGGTCCTGGCAACTGGACCTTTTTTGGAACACCATTATTTGAGTCTGACTGAGATTTACTGTCAGGGCCCAGGTCTGGCAGAATCTGTGCAGAAGATCTAGGTGCTGCTGTAGGCCCTCCTTGGTTGGGGACCGAAACACCAGATCATCAGCAAACCGTAGACATTTGTGACCGACCTCCTTGATTCTGGTTTATGTAGCAACATTTCAAATTGTGTTTTTTACGTTGGATAAAAGCAGAGACACAGAGCTACAAAATGGTATATCATACACTGCATTTGAGGAACAATGGGAAAGTAATTCTGCTTTGAAAGTTGATAAACTTGTAACCTCACTTTTGAGAAAATGGCCATTGAATGTTTTGGTACCTACTGGAGAGCTCTCATTTGTCTAAACCCATTCAGCATTGTTCACACCCATCTCTTTCAGGATTCACATGTGAGGTCATGTGCTAAACAGTGAGTAGTGTAGTAAAAATTAAGACTACAAGTGGTAAAAGTAGTAGCCTACAATAAGGACAAATTCCAGGTAAACAAAGTGTCCAGATGATAAAAATATTTTTGAAATATTAGATGACTCTTACCCAGACACACTAAATTGATGGGTCATGTGAAAGAAATACCATAACCCCCAGCCACATCTCGCTAAGTGGATGGGTCTCTACAGAAGGTGTAAACGCTACAGCGAAATAGTTACTAGCAATATCAAAAATAGATACTGTCAATATAAAGAAAATGATATACAGTATGTACAAGAACAATATCAATAACGATATCAGTGATAGATGAGGTAGTTATAAGCATACAATCTGGGGTAAAGTGGCTGAGCAGCAGGATAAATAAATAAAAATAGTAGCAGCAACGTTTGGTGTGTGTGTTAGGAGAGTCATTTGAATAGAGGCACTGCAGATAGTGCTGATGACTTGGAACTTGACCCCAGTGATGAACTGGTCCGTCCGAACCATGCATGAACAAGATGATCTATGTTCGGAGAGCCTGTTTCTGTCCTGCCCTCTGGTGCACGGCATGTGATGTCCATAACCTCTTCGTCGCAAAACTCCCTGATCTTCTCAAAACATACGTTTGTCTAGCGGTGTCCAGTACAGGTGGTGCTTGTACAGGCAGACCGTCTATGGGAGGAAGGATGTCAGCGTTGCGCAGCAGCTGAAACTTGGTTCCGACTGAGTCCGAACGCTCCTTGGCAACGAGTCCGAACGCTCCTTGGCTACAACAACACCACCAGGCTCCAGAGCATCAAATCTGTAAAACAGAAAAGAAAAAAAATTATGTGAGATCAATAAAAGTAGTGCCAATCATGTTGGAGGTCAATTAAATAATCAAAACGTGTTGTTTATGCTTTACATACCAAGTGTTCGATCGATTCCTTGTAGAGACGCCACCCTGCTGCTTTTGTCACATGGGGTAGCAGCAGCTTTCCATCAAGTGTTTGTGTCCTGTGTGGCGTCCTGGTAATACTATTGCATTATCCTCTGCGTAGTTGTTGATGAAGTTCACCACTCACTGCAAGTCCTCATGCTTCAGGTGTAACCTGTGCTTGCTTGGGCCAGCTCTCTTTTTGATGGGAGGCATTAGGCCACTCTCCTTGTATGACTGGTGGAGGAGTGTCAGGCATGTTCTACTGATGCTGAAAGACACATTCCAGATCCAAATATTTTGGCATTATTGTACAGTACAGCCGTAATCACCGTCAGACACACCTGGCTAACTTGATGGGTCATGTAATCATCTGGCAAATTGGGGTCTTTTGTTTAGACATGCTAGCTACACAATGAGCCATAATCCTAATCCATAGAGTACTAGCAATACAAACCGATTGGCATAGCTAAAGTTAACAAAATAGGTTCAATGTTAGCTAGCTAACACCTAGGCTATAACTAGCAATGCAAATGGCATTCTGAGATAACATTACTACACACAGATCATAAACGTAATGTTAGCTAGCGAGCCAGCCATCTAACGTCAGCTAGCTAGCTAACAGTACGCAATGAAAACCACTTTCTGACTAAATTAGAAATGTATAAAATCTGAAAGTGTAGCTAAACTCTTACCCGTACATGGATGCTTCACGACAGACTGCAACCCCTTTCTTTAAATACAGCTTGTTTGTACAGCTTGCTTGGCACGTTGTTGTGTCAAGTCACTCTGGTTCACACTGTGCAATGCCATAGGAATAATCTTAAGATTTAGCCCCCACCCAAACTCTGACCATTTTACTCGGCCTAGCAGAGCTGGTTAGGCTCATGTTATCCAGAGCATTGGTGACTGTGTTCCTGGCAACAATTTCATTACACGTTTTTGCCAACGTTTACTGACACTGGCCATATTCAACCAGTGTTGAGCGTTCGTAAATTCATCAGTTATTCTGCGCTCTGGCACACTCAGATGAGAGTGATCTGAAACAGTTGTTGCAGTGACATTCTATTGAAATGGATACTTGCATAGTTGAGTCTTTTTGTTAAGTTTTACTACGCGATACATTACAAAAAAAGCCGTGTTAGACAAGATTACTTACACATACTGACCAGCTCAAATCGAAGCATGCTATATGGCAGACCAATCCAAACTCATCTCTCGGCATGTCCAGCCCACTCATTATCTCAGCCAATCATGGCTAGCGGGAAGGTTGATTACTTTTTCTGTGGCTTAACCAACTAGGCTCGTAATTTAACAATTTTATTCGTATTTACAGATGGCATACAAGTTTGTTATTAACTTCTTAGGGCTAGGGGGCAGTATTTTGAAGTTCGGATGAAACACGTGCCCAAAGTAAACTGCCTGTTACTCAGGCCCAGAAGCTAGGATATGCATACAATTAGTTGCTTTGGATAGAAAACACTCTGAAGTTTCTAAAACTGTTAAAATAATGTCTGTGAGTATGACAGAACTGATATCGCAGGCAAAAACCCGAGCAAAATCCATCTGGGATGTCTGAATCAGTCATGTCACACTGTTTTCAATTGGCATGCTATTCAATGCAGGGTATTTTAGCTCCCAGATTGCAGTTCCTATGGCTTCCACTAGATGTCAACAGTCTTTAGAAAAAGGTTGGAACGTTCAATCATGAAAATCAAGGGAGTAAGACCACTTGTTCCTGAGTTCACGTCAAGTGTACTGTTTTGGGTTTTGCACGTAACAGGGAATTCGCGCTCAGTTCTTTTTCTCTTCTATTCAGCAGGTTATATTCCGTCTGAAATATTATAGTGTATATTCATTTTAGGCATAGACTCATAACTAATGTTTACGACAAACTGAAAAAAGCTGCTTGAAATGCCCATGAAAACCCTATAGCAAACAGACGTACCTACTTTCGGAAACCCGTCCACCTAATGACTTGTTTTGCACGGTTGGTTACGGAGCTATATGGATATAAAGAGGAACTTTATCGAACAAAAGGACCTTTTATTGTGTAACCTGGACGCTTTGATATGCCATCAGTGGAAGATCATCAAAGGTAAGTGATTTATTTTATGCTATTTTTGAGTTTTGTGACACCTCTGCTGGTTATGTTATTATGCTAATTGAGTTTTTTAGTGGGGGTGCTGTCCTCAGACAATCAAATGTTCTGCTTTCGCCGTGAAGCCTTTTTGAAATCTGACAATGCTGTTAGATTAACAAGAGTCTAAGCTTTTGAAGGGTGTGCAGCATTTGTATTTTCATGAATGTTTGAAATGAGTATTTTTGTAATTTGAATTTGGCGCTCTGCATTTCACCGGATGTTGTCAAAATCGATCCCGTTCATGGGATTGGATCCATAACAGGTTAAGGCACATGAAAGTTCACATGTTCGAGAAGGCATTTCTACCCCCAAAAAAGTTCAAAACATTCAAACAGCTTTCCTGTGAAGTAGTGACCCGCAACGTACGCCTAGTTTCCATAAAAGGGTCACATTTGTCTTCTAGAAGGGTGAGGCCAGGTGCTGCAGACTGTTCTAGTGTCCTCGCCAATTCATTGATATATATGTTGAAGAGGGTGGGGCTTAAGATGCATCCCTGTCTCACCCCACGGCCCTGTGGAAAGAAATGTGTGTTTTTTGCCAATTTTTTAATTGCACACTTGTTGTTTGTGTACATGGATTTCATAAAGTCGTGTGTTTTCCCCCCAACACCACTTTCCATCAATGTGTATAGCAGACCCTCATGCCAAATTGAGTCAATAGGTTTTTTGAAATCAACAAAGAATGAGAAGACTGACTTTGTTTTGGTTTGTTTGTTTGTCAATTAGGGTGTGCAGGGTGAATACGTGGTCTGTCGTACGGTAATTTGGTAAAAAGCCAATTTTTACATTTGCTCAGTACATTGTTTTCACTGAGAAAATGTACGAGTCTGCTGGATTTTCCCAAGGTTGCTGTTGATGCATATCCCACGGTAGTTATTGGGGTCAAAGTTGTCTCCACTTTTGTGGATTGGGGTGATCAGTCCTTGGTTCCAAATTTTGGAGAAGATGGCAGAGCTAAGGATTATGTTAAAGAGTTTAAGTATAGCCAATTGGAATTTGTGGTCTGTATATTTTATAATTTCATTGAGGATACCATCAACACCACAGGCCGGGTTGGAGGGTTTGTATTTTGTCCTGTAATTCATTCAATGTAATTGTAGAATCCAGTGGGTTCTGGAAATCTAGGGCCAAAAAGATGGGAGAAGGGGTTTACCCATACATCTCCGTTTTGGATACATAACTTTTCGTGTTGTTGTTTGTTTAGTGTTTTCCAAATCTCTCTCTTTCTCAAAATCACACACACACAGCCACACTCCTTGTTAGTTTTGCTTCACCCACCCCGTCCCCAAGCCCCTTGCCCCCTCAGCCGGCACCACTCTCTTCTCCAATCGCTCTGTGAACACAGAATGTAGCCTAGTACAGATACAGAGGGAAGGGAAAGGAATAGAGGAATCTAGCATAGTTAGCCATCCTGTGCCTGTTGCCATTTTGACTGGCTCTGTATGCACAGTGCATTCGGAAAGTATTCAGACCCCTTGACTTTTTCCACATTTTGTTGTTACAGCCTTATTCTAAAATTGATTAAATTGTTCTGTTTTTTGTCATCAATCTACACACAATATGAAAAAGCAAAAACAGGTTATGTTTTACAAAAAAAACAAAAAAAAAACAGGTATCACATTTACATAAGTATTCAGACCCTTTACTCAGTACTTTGTTGAAGCACCTTTGGCGGCGACTACAGCCTCAAATCTTCTTGGGTATGGTGCTACAAACTTGGCACATCTGTATTTGGGGAGTTTTTCCCATTCTTCTCTGTAAATCCTCTCAAGCTCTGTCAGGTTGGATGGGGAGTGTCGCTGCACAGCTATTTTCAGGTCTCTACAGAGATGTTTCAAGTCCGGGCTCTGGCTAGGCCACTTGAGGACATTCAGACACTTGTCCCGAAGCGGCTCCTACAGTTGAAGTCGTAAGTTTACATACACTTAGGTTGGAGTCATTAAAATTTGTTTTTCAACCACTCCACACATTTCTTGTTAACAAACTAAAGTTCTGGCAAGTTGGTTGGGACGTCTACTTTGTGCATGACACAAGTCATTTTTCCAACAATTGTTTACAGACAGATTATTTCACTTATAACTCATTGTATCACAATTCCAGTGGGTCAGAAGTTTACATACACTAAGTTGACTGTGCCTTTTAAACAGCATTGAAAATTCCAGAAATTTATGTAATGGCTTTAGAAGCTTCTGATAGGCTAATTGACATTATTTTAGTCAATTGGAGGTGCACCTGTGAATGTATTTCAAGGCCTACATTCAAACTCAATGCCTCTTTGCTTGACATCATGGGAAAATCAAAAGAATTCAGCCAAGACCTCAGAATTTATTTTTTAGACCTCCACAAGTCTGGTTCATCCTTGGGAGAAATTTCCAAACGCCTGAAGGTACCACGTTCATCTGTACAAACAATAGTATGCAAATATAAACACCATGGGACCACGCAGCCGTCATACCGCTCAGGAAGGAGACGCGTTCTGTCTCCAAGAGATGAACGTACTTTGGTGCGAGAAGTGCAAATCAATCCCAGAACAACAGCAAAGGACCTTGTGAAGATGCTGGAGGAAACAGGTACAAAAGTGTCTATATCCACAGTAAAACGAGACCTATATCGACGTAACCTGAAAGGCCGCTCAGCAAGGAAGAAGCCCGACTACGGTTTGCAACTGCACATGGGGACAAAGATCATACTTTTTGGAGAAATGTCCTCTGGTCTGATGAAACAAAAATAGAACTGTTTGACCATAATGACCATTGTTATGTTTGGTGGAAAATGGGGAGGCTTGCAAGCCGAGGAACACCATCCTAACCGTGAAGCATGGGGGTGGCAGCATCATGTTGTGGGGGTGCTTTGCTGCTGGAGGGACTTTTGCACTTCACAAAATAGATGGCATCATGAGGAAGGAAAAGTATGTGGATATATTGAAGCAACATCTCAAGGCATCAGTCAGGAAGTTAAAGCTTGGTCGCAAATGGGTCTTCCAAATGGACAATGACCCCAAGCATACTTCCAAAGTTGTGGCAAAATGGCTTAAGGACAACAAAGTCAAGGTATCACAAAGCCCTGACCTCAATCCTATATAACATTTGTGGGCAGAACTGAAAAAGCGTGTTCGAGCAAGGAGGCCTACAAACCTGACTCAGGTACACCAGCTCTGTCAGGAGGAATGGGCCAAAATTCCCCCAACTTATTGTGGGAAGCTTGTGGAAGGGTACCCGAAACGTTTGACCCAAATACTAATTGAGTGTATGTAAACTTCTGACCCACTGGGAATGTGATGAAAGATATAAAAGCTGAAATAAATCATTCTCTCTACTATTATTCTGACATTTCACATTCTTAAAATAAAGTGGTGATCCTAACTGACCTAAGACAAGGAATTTTTACTAGGATTAAATGTCAGGAATTGTGAAAAAGTGAGTTTAAATGTATTTGGCATGGGGTGGCAGCATCATGTGAGTAGATATATTGTTAATGAGGTAGCAATGCTGTGTGTGTGCTCAACCGGAAAACGAGGGTGAAAATTCAGTATGGGGAGCACATCTAACTGACTGTCAGCTGGCTAGAGATCGTGTGTGTGTGGTGTATCATTACTGATTCAAATATCCCATGGTATGTCAGAATAAAATTATAGGGATTATATTCATTATAGGGATAATAGATTGAAGCTAGTATAAATTGCTGATCGCCTCTTATGGGAGCAGGTAGCACAAATCTATTGCTTCATGCTAATGCTAGCTAGGTAAGTTTTTACATTTTGGTAGGGGTGTATCAGTTCTATCTAGGTGGCTTTCACTGGCTAGAAATTGTGTGTGTGTGGTGTACTGATTCAAAGAAACCATTAGATGACATTTCTGAATATAATTCATTATAGGGCTAATAGATTGAAGTTAGATTTAATTGCAGATCTCTTATGGGAGCCTGTAGCATTGTTAGTCTATGTTCACTAGCTAGTTAGCTAATTAAATATGTTCTCAGATCTACTTAGCAAGCTTGTTCTTACCAATACGGGTGTTGTGTCCCTAGATAAGCATATTCTCAGAACTTTATTTACCTTCAAATAACAGAGCATTTCAGAATGGTAATAAAACATCCCATGAAAACTTTCAGGGAACCATTGTAAAACATTTTCAGGATCTCCCTTCAACTTAAAAATATATGTTCCCAGAACAGAGGAAATGTTCACTTTCATTCTTAGAACGTTAAAAAAAAAACTTCCAAGGAACCAAATGTGCTAGCTCTGAAGTCCCTTTTACAGTGGGTGTTGGGAGAGGGAATTGTGTAGCAGGGGTGTTGTGTGTGTATAGTTTGGAGGTGTGTGTGTGTGTGTGTGTGAGCAGAGCCACACCCAGGCTGATTGGGGGACCACGCCTCTGTGAGGAACCTGCTGCAGCTGGGTCACATGTCTACCCCTTCTCTCTCGCTCTCGCCTCAAATTAAATTGAATTCAAAGGGCTTTATTGGGATGGGAAACATATGTTTACATCATTTATTTAACTTTATTACCTATCTCAATCAGAAATGAACAGTAAACATTACACACAAAAGTTTCAAAAGTTCTCTCTCGCTCTCTGCTAAGCTGTGTGCTGGCATTCTGCTAAGGAGCTGGGCTGTGGCATCTAAAGGACCCATGAGCACCAACATGTGAAGTTCATAGGAGCATGTCAAATTGGAACCGACCGGCTCAAATCGGTCTTATGTAGCAAAATTTCAAATTGTGTTTTTTACATTGGATAAAAGCAAAGACACAGAGCTACAAAATGGTATATCATACACTGAATTTGAGGAACAATGGGAACGTAATTCTACTTTGAATGTTGATAAACTTGTAACCTAATTTTTTAGAAAATAGCGTTGGTGACTGCAAATGTGCTGTCAGATTGTCCGTGCGTAAGTTCAGAGCGTTTCGCTCTAGGAGCATTCAGAGCACGTACTGGACGCTCTGGCCGATGAGTAAGATTGATCCAAACGTTCTGACCTCACAACGGCAGTCAAACACCCAAGCTAACTGGCTAACATTGACTTCTAGACACATAATGAGAGAGAACCCCACTCTGACCATTTTACTCACCCTAGCAGAGCTGGGTGACTGTAATTGTGCTGCTGGCAACAATTTAATTATGCAGATGTTTACTGACACCGGCCATATTCAACCGGTGTTGAGCGTTCAGTTATTCTGCGCTCTGGCACACTGAGAGGCTATTGTTAAAACAATGAACCATAATCCCAACTCATGACGTTACTACCCTGTATGAATCTGCAGGTAGCTAACCAACCAGGTTCAATGTTAGCTAGCTAGCTAACATTAGGCTATAACTAGCAAACAAATGGCTCTGAGATACGAATAATAAGATCATACATGTAACGTTAGCTAGCTAGCTAGCCAGCCAGCTAACGCTAGCTAGCGAACAGTACACTTTAACTTCTAATGGAAATACTATATGTCAAAATTGGAAACGTGTAATATCTGAAAATGTAGCTAGCTAGACTATCTTACCCCTGGTCTGAAATCGGAGTAGATAGCCAGATGGAATTTACCAGCTAGTATCAACAGTCTATCAACAGTGGTTGCAGTGACATTCTATTGAAATGGATACTTGCATAGTGGAATCTTTTTTTTTTAAGACATGTAGCTAGCTAGCTAAACAATGAACCATAATCCCAACTCATGACGTTACTACCCTGCATGAATCTGCAGGTAGTTACCTAGCCAGGTTCAATGTTAGCTAGCTAACATTAGGCTATAACTAGTCAAGCAAATGGCTCTGAGATACGAATAATAAGATCATACATGTAACGTTAGCTAGCGGGCCAGCCATCTAACACTAGCTAGCTAATAGTACACTTTAGCTTGAAATGAAACCACTTTCTGTCAAAATTGGAAACGTGTAATATCTGAAAATATAGCTAGCTAGACTATCTTATCCATATACATCATGGATGGACGTGTCTCCTGTCGGATGCCATGGTTGCCCTTAGTTTGAAGATATACAGGTGTTTTCTCCATCTCTCCTTAGCTATCAGACTCAAATTCCACTTATTTCAAAACTCTGTCCTCCAGAAAGTGGAGAGCATACACGTAGCGTTAGCTAGCGAGCCAGCCAGCTAACGTTAGCTAGCTATCAGTACACTTTGACTTCATGGCTAGCGGGAAGGTTGCTGACTTTTTCTGTGGCTAAACCAACTAGGCTTGTAATGTAACAATTTATTTGTATTTACAGATGGCATACAAGTTTGTTATTAAGGCACATGAAAGTTCACATGTTCAAGAAGGCATTTCTGCCCAAAAAACGCATTTTGATTAAATAAAAAATTACGTTCAAGCAGCTCTCCTGTGAAGTAGTGACCCGCAACATATGCCTCGTTTCCTGAAACGGGTCACAATTGGTTGCGCACACATACACTGAGTATAATAAACATTAAGAACGCCTGCTCTTTAAATGACAGACTGACCAGCTGAGTCTAGGTGAAAGGTATGATCTCTCATTTTCACTCGTTAAATCCGGGTGATGGTAACTGCTGGGTTTTTCACTCTCAACAGTTTCCCATGTGTATCAAGAATGGTTCACTACCCAAAGGACATCCAGCCAACTTGACACAACTGTGGGAAGCATTGGAGTCAACATGGGCCAGCATCCCTGTGGAACGCTTTCAACACATTGTAGAGTCGATGCACCGATGAATTGAGGCTGGCAACTGGCAGCTTCATTTAATAGTACCCGCAAAACACCAGTCTCAACGTCAAGGCCAGCATCCCAGAGTCGCCTCTTCACTGTTGACATTGAGACTGGAGTTTTGCAGGTACTATTTAATGAAGCTGCCAGTTGAGGACTTGTGAGGAGTCTGTTTCTCAAACTAGACACTCTTAACGTATTTGTCCTCTTGCTTAGTTGTGCACCGGGGCCTCTCACTCCTCTTTCTATTCTGGTTAGAGCCAGTTTGCGCTGTTCTGTGAAGGGAGTAGTACACAGCGTTGTACGAGATCTTCAGTTTCTTGGCAATTTCTCACATGGAATAGCCTTCATTTCTCAGAACAAGAATAGACTGATGAGTTTCAGAAGAAAGTCATTTGTTTCTGGCCATTTTGAGCCTGTAATCAAATCCACAAATGCTGATGCTCCAGATACTCAACTAGTCTAAACAAGGCCAGTTTTACTGCTTCTTTAATCAGAACAACAGCTTTCAGCTGTGCTAACATTTTTGCAAAAGGGTTTTCTAATGATCAATTAGTCTTTTAAAATGATAAACTTTGATAGCTAACACAACGTGCCATTGGAACACAGGAGTGATGGTTGCTGATAATGGGCCTCTACGCCTATGTAAATATTCCATAAACATTTGCCGTTTCCAGCTACAATAGTCATTTACAACATTAACATTGTCTCCACTGTATTTCTGATCAATTTGATGTTATTTTAATGGAATGTGCTTTTCTTTCAAAAACAAAGAAATAAATGTCTAAGTGACTCCAAACTTTTGAATGGTAGTGTATGTTTTTGGGTTCCCATTGGTGCTGGGAACAAAGCCAGTTATACTGGACCGGTAAAGCGGAAGTGGAAATTTCACCTGTTCTGGGAATGTCCATTTTTAGGTTCCAGGAAGGTTCTAAGAGTGCTTTACTATGGTTCCCTGAAAGTTTTCCTGTGAAGTTTTATTAATGTTCTGGGAATGGTTATTTTGAGTTTTTTTAATAAGTTCCTTAAAACTTTCACTGAATGTTTCAATAAGACTTTTAATAACACTGCTAGCTTAGGTTACCTGCTTTGAACTCCAAGCACAGATGGGACACATGGAAATTCATTTAGGCATTAATCATGCAAACACATTTATTTTTTATTGTGGCACAGCGTAAATGAGATTCAAACCTATGATCTTTTGTTATGTATCCATGGAATTAACCCACTGCGCCACCAGGATGGAGCTATCATGATATGTTTTTTTTACTCATACAAAGCTGTTCATTTTTGCCTATTAAAAAATACCCAATTTTTAAGGAAACAAGCACTCATTAAGATCAGGTGAGGCCAACACACCTGAACACACTTAACAAGGTAGAGGATAATGAGAGTTTTGTTGATGCTGAGAACAGAATGTATGTTTTTCATAACGTTACTAATGTTTTCTTTAGTTTTTTTATCAGAAGCTTTCTTAACCTCTCAGGGATCATTGGGGCGCTAGCGACCCACTCCCGACACCACCAGGTAAAATGTAAAGCGCCAAATTCAAAATCCCAAAGTTGAATTATTAAAAATCCACCAATATACAAGTGTTTCATACTCATCAAAAGCTCTGTTTCTTGGCAATATCACAGCGTTGTCAGATTTCAAAAAGGCTTTACGGCGAAAGCACTACATTTGATTGTTTGAGGACAGCACCTCACATACTTTCTCATAGCCATGAATTCATTAGCCAGCGTGGCACACACATAACACATTTCACAGCAAAAACAAATCAATTACCTGTTGAAGAACTTCTNAAGGACATCCAGAGGAAGCGATAGGTACTGCATTCATATGCCCTTTTATGGGCATTTTCATGAGGGAGGGGTTCCAAATGAGGCACTCTGTGAAAACCACTTTCTCCAGGACAGAAATTCCTCGGGGTTTTGCCTGCCATATCCGTTCTGTTTTACTCACAGACAAATGGTTAACAGTTTTACAAAATTCAGAGTGTTTCCTATCCAATGGTACCAAATATGTGCATATCCTATTTTCTGGGCCTGAATGGGAGGCATTTTACTTTGGGCACGCCAGGCTCTCCAAAACGGTCAAGTTGTGCAGTGATCCCTAAGAAGTTAATGTTCTGAGAAAATGACATAGAACCGTGAGGAAGCCTGCAGAAAACTTAATGCTGAAGTACTGAAATTCCCACAGAATAACAATTTGAGAACGTTCTCAATGTCAAACCAGTTGGAAAACCTCCCTATAACATAAACAAAATGTCATTTAAATGTTATCATGTTTGAACTTTTAGGAAACGTTCTGTTAAAGTAATGAAATACCAAGAAAATAACATTATTTTGTCAAGTTCCTTAAATGTGCTGAGAATGTTCCAAAGCCAAGCAACTATCCTGCACCATTCCCAGAATGTTGTGGGAAGGTTGTATGCAAAATAACCATAGGACAATCACTCTCTCGCCAAGCTCTAAGAAACATATGGTTTTCAGAACGTTATGTGCTAGCTGGGTTTACTGTACTGAACTCTACTCTACCTCAGACACAGAAGATCTCCGCTAAACCAAGAATCACATGGTTTGACTGCCGATAACTTCAGAATAAAGTTGACTACAGTACAAATACAAAGTTGCCAATGTATTTGCAATTGGTACAGACAATTTTATTTGAGAAAGCTCATCCCTTTCTTTCCCCGATCCTATCAGTATCGTCACATGCTCCAATGACGCACATAGCAACCATTCTCACTTCATTGTGATTTGGCCTTGATGGAGGTCCTTGATGATCTTCTTGGCCTTCTTGAAACGCATGATACATCTTTGGCCGTTGATGGGAAGATGCAAGCCTAAGTTCCATCGCTTTCAGGAAATCAGACCCTGTACTCTACTGTACTGTACAGACTTGGGGAACATAGACATCTAGGATCTGGTCCGGACCAACCAAATGTGTTCTTGTTTGGGGGTCAAGCTCATTACAATAATAGTGTAGTGTGTAGAATAATACCCAAATATGCAAAATAAGGATATTGCATATTTCTACCTTTTGAGTACCTAGGTACATCACCATGAAGAGAATGATATTCATAACCATAATTATGCATTTCTGTATAGTACAGATCAGGGACCTATGATTCCGTTACCGTAATTCAGTTACCGGATGCAAATCCACCTACTGTAGTTCAATAACCAACATTTTGTTTCATAGCTGACAGCCTATTCTTTCTGCAGACCTCTTTTAATCATAATTTGTAGCTGATATTTCCGAGGTTTTGGAAAATGTGGTCGCATAAATAACTGAGGGAGATTTTACTGTAATTCTGTTACTGAACTTCTGCACAGTTCTTCCAGTAAATATATGTTTTTGTGAAATGTTCTGTGTAAATTGTTTAATGTTGTCCTTGTGCATAGAGGTTCATGGTTTGTTAAACTTTGAAATCAATGTTTTTTGTTCGGCATACATTTTAAAGTGAAAACTTGGTGTCAAAGCGTAATTGCGTTACCGTGGAATTGTGTGTGTGTGTGTGTATGTGAGAGAGAGAGAGCGATTACATAGACCCACAAAGAATTCGAAAACAAATCCAATTTTGATAAACTCCCATATCTACTGGGTGAAATACCATAGTGTGCCATCACAGCAGCAAGATGTGTGACCTGTTGCCACAAGAAAAGGGCAACCAGTGAACAACAAACACCATTGTAAATACAACCCATATTTATGTTTATTTATTTTCCCTTTTGTACTTTAACTATTTGCACATCGTTACAACACTGTATATAGACATAATAGGACATTTGAAATGTCTTTATTCCTTATATTGTTTATTTCACTTTTTGTTTATTATGTATTTCACTTGCTTCGGCAATGTAAACTTAAATGGAAAGAGATTGAGTGAGTCTCTCTCTCCACCACCCTCTGCTTCTAGAGAAGGGTGTGACTGCCTACCAGTAAGAGAGAGGGAGGGGACATTTCTGTTGAACTACTCCTCCTTGTTTCTCTCTTTCTCTTTCGGTCTCATTAACTTACTGGCAGGGCTAGGATTTAGGCTTTCTCTCTCTACGTGTATGTCCCTATTTCCTTCTCTTTTCCTCTCACATAAGCCTACTCTTTATTGTATTTCTCTCTACTCCAAATGAGTATTTTTTTCTCCATAGTACCGTTTCTGACTAGTAGGCCTACAGTTTGAGAAGAGGTAATGCTGGGTATATATGTGTGGGTGGCACTACTCTGGTTGTAATTTCCTCTTCTTACCTGTCTCTACTCCTCCCTACCCTCCCCCTGTTCTCACCTCTCCTCTCTAATGGTTCTGTTGTCTTTCCCTCTCTACCTTTCCCTCTCTCTATCTCCCCCATCCTCTATCGCATCTGTCTGTTGTATGTCAGGATATGTAGCAGTTGGCTAACATGTCTTATCTCCCAGTGTAGCAGTAGTCTACCTGTACCCCTGTACAGATAACTGTGTGTATCTCTCTCTCTCTCTCTCTCTCTCTCTCTCTCTCTCTCTCTCTCTCTCTCTCTCTCTCTCTCTCTCTCTCTCTCTCTCTCCCCGTTATCTATATGTATTATGTGTCTAACATGTAATCTCTCCCAGTTTCTCTTCTCCTTTTTTACTACTGCTGGCTAACAGTCCTCTCTCTCCCTCTCCTCTGCAGTGCCTGTCGAGTCCTAAGGCCAGCGGTGGTGCTAGCTCCCAACCACAACCCAAGAAGGAGGCCCAACCCCAGCAGCCCAAGTTGACCAAGAAGGAACCCAATACGGAGCCCCAGACCCAGGAGGAAGAAGGAAACATGCCCTCAGTACACATCAAACCAGAACCACAGGAGGTGGAGTCCACGGTGAGAGATTGAGGGAGGGGTGGAAGAGTGGGCTAGAGGGACAGTGAGAGAGGGATAGAGGGATGGGTGGAGGAGT
>QNTS01005993.1:0-17479 GCA_003317085.1 Hucho hucho
TGTGAAATGTGTTATGTGTGTGCCACGCTGGCTAATGAATTCATGGCTATGAGAAAGTATGTGAGGTGCTGTCCTCAAACAATCAAATGTAGTGCTTTCGCCGTAAAGCCTTTTTGAAATCTGACAACGCTGTGATATTGCCAAGAAACAGAGCTTTTGATGAGTATGAAACACTTGTATATTGGTGGATTTTTAATAATTCAACTTCGGGATTTTGAATTTGGCGCTTTACATTTTACCTGGTGGTGTCGGGAGTGGGTCGCTAGCGCCCCAATGATCCCTGAGAGGTTAAGGTATTATCACGTTTGGTAAAGGGTTGATTTGTTATTTTTGTGTCAAACCAAGTGAAGAACGTGATAACTATTTTACAAGCCACATAGCTAGAGACTTTGGGTTTATCTGAGTGGATGTGCATAATTTTCTCAAGGTAATTTCATGACTAATCAATTTATTTGAGATTTCTGAGTTCGTTTGGCATGTTATTGGTTTTGTGTAAAATTCATGAGCTGGGTAAATGGCGGCGCCCACTCTGTCTGCGTCAGAGACAATTTTATGTAGTAATATTCGACAAGTTCAGTTTCTATCTTTGTCTATAAATGTCAATATGGTGTGAACGGGAAATACTATTGGTTTTTGTGAGTGAAATAGTACAGTGAAGACAAGGTTATTCAGGAAAATAGTACAAAGTGCTGCCTAAAACATACTGCAACCTTGTACTAAATGGTTTTTGAGTCATTTTATTAATTCATGTAAATCCAAGAAATCTACTATAGGTTAAGTTTAGTTATGTTGTGTACTTTGTCTAATTGGAATGAATTCATGTTTTGTTGTCAATGCTTACCCCTGATCTATTGAAATTAGAGATCTGCTTGAGCTCATGTTCTTCTCATCTCATTCTTCTCATAGAATATTACCTCAACAGTATTGTGGAGCTCCTGCAACTAAATATAAACAGTACCGCCACCCAAAATGAGTATCGACAACTATTTCAGTCCAAGTCAAGCACTGATTTAGATAATTGAACAATAAAAATATAATATATTTTAATAGAGAATAATGAAAGTTCCAGAACTGTCAAGACAATAACTTTTTGTGTCTGTTTCTCATTGTTACTACAGGACGACTAGAATTAAGTCTGAGGCCGGTAACATCAATAGTGAGGACAAACCCAGCCTGCCTCTCTCCTTCCACACGGAGTCCAAACCTACAGTCACTGGGTCCTGATTGTGACAGTGGAGCCCAGTTTGCACTGCAGCATCCAGAGATGGCATCAGTGAAGCTGGAAGACTGCAGTCAAACACTGGAGCTGAATGTCAACATTAAAGATGAAGAAGAGGAGGAGAAGATTGGGACATCTGTTAGTCATGGTAAGAGCAGGTTCTATCTAACTAAGTTTGTTATTCATTCCAACTTCCCACTGTGCATGAAAAGTTGCTGTAGAACTGTTTCATGATGAACTGTTTCAATGAGAAGGTAGATGTTATTTCATGCTACTGACACTTGCATGGTTTGACACCAGTATTGCCAGCATTTGTTTTATTCACTGGGTTATCTGGAGTGATCAGAGAGTAGACTGAAGAAGTGAAGTAGACAAACTGCCAGTGTTTTAAAGTATTATGAAATTAGTTTTTTATTAACCTTTATTTAACTACTCAAGTCGGTTAAGAACAAATTATTATTTGCATTGACGGCCTACCCCCTGCCAAACCCAGACGACGCTGGGCCAATTATGTGCCACCCTATGGGACTCCCAATCACGGTCGGATGTGATACAGCCTGGTTACTAACCCTTGTGAGTGGAGGATGATATGGCTCATAATTCTCATGACTTTTACCCACTTTTAAAATAGTTTTATTCCCCTGTATTGTACAGCCTACTGGTATGAATATGTATGTCACCCGGTACAGCCAGAAGAGGACTGGCCACCCATTTGAGCCTGGTTCCTCTCTACGTTTCTTCCTAGGTTCCTGCTTGCTAGGGAGTTTTTCGTGGCCACTTTGCTTCTACATCTGCATTGCTTGCTCTTTGGGGATTGAGGCTGGGTTTCTGGAAAGCACTTTGTGACAACTTCTGATGTAATAAGGGCTACATAAAATACATGTGATTGACATGTATATCACACCAATTGACTGGTTCTTCTGATGTTGTTCACACAGGAGACCATGTTGAGACATTCTCTACATCCAGAGAGCAACAGCAGGAAGATCACAGAGCTAAGAGGTCTCACCACTGCCCACATTGTGAGGAGATTTTCCCATTTCTATCAAAGCTTAAAATACACCTAAAAATACACACAGGAAATATTCGGTATTCCTGTTCTGACGGTGGGAAGAATTTCACATCATCAAAGGCTCTGACAGTTTATCAGAGAGTGCATACAGGAGAGAAGCCTTACTCCTGCTCTGACTGTGTAAAATGCTTTACAACATCAACTGAGCTAAAAGTTCATCACAGAACACACACAGGAGAGAAGCCTTACTCCTGCTCTGAATGTGGAAAGAGTTTCTCTCAACTGGGCACCTTAAAACAACATGAACGTATACACACGGGAGTGAAGCCTTACTCCTGCTCTGACTGTGGAAAGAGTTTCTCTGTACTGGACCACTTAAAAACGCATGAACGTATACATACGGGTGAGAAGCCTTACTCCTGCTCTGACTGTGTAAAATGCTTCACAACATCAACTGAGCTAAAAGTTCACCAGAGAACACACACAGGAGAGAAGCCTTACTCCTGCTCTGATTGTGTAAAATGCTTCACAACTTCAACTAGACTAAAACTTCATCAGAGAACACACACAGGAGAGAAGCCTTACTTCTGCTCTGACTGTGCGGTGAGTTTCTCTCTACTGGGCCACTTAAAACGACATGCACGGATACACACAGGAGAGAAGCCTTACTCCTGCTCTGACTGTGGAAAGAGTTTCGCTCTACTGGGCCACTTAAAAAGACACCAACAAATACATAAGGGAGAGAAGCCTTACTCCTGCTCTGACTGTGGAAAGAGTTTCTCTCGACTGGGCCGCTTTAAAACACATGAACATACACATACAGGAGAGAAACCTTACTCCTGCTCTGATTGTGTAAAATGCTTCACAACATCAACTGGGCTAAAAGTTCATCAGAGAACACACACAGGAGAGAAGGCTTACTCCTGCTCTGACTGTGGAAAGAGTTTCTCTCGAATGGGCCAGTTAAAAAGACACCAAGGTAAACATAAAGGACCACTGATCTGACTGTGGAAAAAGTTTTAAGACAACAGCTGAGCTAAAAGGTCATCAGAGAACACACATAGGAGAGAAGCCAAACTTCTGCTCTCATTGTGGCAAGAGTTTCTCCCGATTGGGTAATGTAAAAACACACCAACGGATACACACTTGAGAGAAGCCTTATCACTGCACTGACTGTGAGAATAGATTCTACAGATTGGGCCATTTAAAAAGTCACCAATGTATACATAAAGGAGAGAAGCCTCATCAGGTTTCTCAGACCAGCTAAGATTAGTCACTCCACTTAATTCTCATGTCATTAAATAATTGGCAACGTTCAACTGGATCAAATGAAGAAAGCGTAGAACACTATAGTAAGCCTATTGTTTCTCACTGAGAGAACTGTACTGGTACTGCTTCCCTCTGCAGTTTTCTGTGGGAATGTGCTGGTAGACACAACATACACTGAGTGAAGGACACCTGCTCTTTCCATGACAGACTGACCAGGTGAACCCAGGTGAAAGCTATGATCCTTAATAATGTAGTTTTTGTGTATTTATTATGGATCCTCATTAGCTTTCAGTAAAAATCAACAAACTGCGGTTGCAGTGGGCTAAGGAATGAAAACACAGGACACTAGAAAATGTGTCTGATGAATGCCTGTTCCTGCTGTTTTACGCTGATGGGAGGACTATGGTATGGAGGAAACCACGAGTACGTGCATCCAGTGGTGGAAAAAGTACCTTAATAGAAAATGACTGAATTTAAAGTGAAAGTCACCCAGTAAAATACTACTTGAGTAAAAGTCTAAAAGTATTTGGTTGTAAATATACTTAAGTATCAAAAGGAAAAGTGTGAATCATTTTAAATTCCTTAAATTAAGCAAACCAGACCGCACAATTGTTTTTATATATTACGGATAGCCAGGGGCACACTCCAACACCATTTACAAACAAAGCATTTGTGTTTAGTGAGTCCGCCAGATCAGAGGCAGTAGGGAGGACCAGGGATGTTATCTTGATAAGTGCGTGAATTGGACCATTTTCTGTCCTGCTAATCATAAAAAAATGTAACGAGTACTTTTGGGTGTCAGGGAAAATGTATGGAGTAAAAAGTACATTATTTTCTTTTGGAATTTAGTGAAATAAAAGTAAAAGTTGTCAACAATATAAATAAATGTAATATTTATATAAAAATGTAAATAGTAAAGTACAGATACCCCCAAAAACAACTAAAGTAGTTCTTTAAATAATTTTTACTTAAGTACTTTACACCACTGAATGCATCCATGCCGTGTGTCAGCATTGCAGGCTGGTGGTGTGGGGTGTGTTTTCAGGACACACATTGGGCCCCTTGATAAAGGTTGAGCAATGTTTGAATGCCACAGGATATCTAAACATCATTGCCAATCAGGTGCATCCCTTCATGGCAGCAGTGTATCCATCTGCAAATAGATTTTTTTCTGCAGGATTATGCCTTATGCCACAAGGCTTGTCCAGGAATGGTTCCAAGAACATGACAGGGAATTCAGCTTACTGCAGTGGCCTGCCGAGTCACCAGATCTCAATCCAATTGTGCATCTGTGGGAGGAGATGGGACGAGCTGTTTGGAGTAGAGATCCACTCCCAGCCAACTTTCCACAATTGTGGGAAGCATTGGAGTCAACATGGGCCAGCATCTCTGTGGAACACTCTCAACACCTTGGACAGTCTATGCCCTGACAAATTGGTGGGGTGGGGGGGGTGCGCAACTCAATAATTGGAAGGTGTTCCTAATGTTTTGTACACTCAGTGTATATCAGATAAAGATGGTGTTTTCAGTATTAGTTTGGGTGGATTATTTTATATTACTTAACTACTTTTGTTTAATGATAAACAGGCTATGAATCATCTAACTGTGTTTATTAATTTGTATTTTAATACTAGATTTATTATATTAGTCATTGATGATGAATGTATTTGAATAACTGTATTGAAGTTAATTGATCTGGCGGCAGGTAGCCTAGCGGTTAAGAGTGTTGGGCCAGTAACTGAAAGGTCGCTGGTTTGAATCTCGAGCCGACTAGGTGAAAAGCTGTCATTGTGCCTTTGAGCAAGCCAATTAACTCTTATTTGTTCTGTAAGTTGCTCTGTATAAGAGCATCTGCTAAATGACAAAAATGTAATAAAATATTGTTTGTACATTAATTTATGCTGGGCAACCACTTGTTTTATTTTGTGTATAATTAAATGAAATAAACTGTTTGAAATGAAATACTGTATATACAATATACAACATTACCACTTTGTTTACCCTGGCCAGAGGTACAGGGCCATAGTAAGCTAGACTATGCAGCTGCTGTTAGTAATACAGTTTCCATGCAATACAGCATGTCAGATCACTAATGATTAGGTGTATAGGCTGCTACATGTATGCAAGAGTTTTTGCTTGTGTCTGTTGGGAGTGATGCGTTATCAGGCTTGCTAAATAGCTACCGGAGGGAAGTGGAGAGCGCACCTTGAGCTTTGTGCGTTGTTCTCGGCCCGCCCGACATGGTCAAGAGAGACAAAGGACATGCAGCAGCACTCTGATGTGAAGAACTGTACAAAAATGTACCATTGTAGTGATGAAAAAATATATAGCATGGTATTTTGGTAGAATGGTAGTGATCAAAAACAATATATGTTTTCATTGTACTAGACCTCGGAACATAGAAGAAACTGCCAGATGTGTCATAATAGCCCAGAACTAAAGCTGCACTGGGAGACACATTTAAATGGAATACATTGAATACATGCAGCTGGGTGGAACAATCACAGTAAAACATGATTTAAATGTATTGTTGGAAGGGCTGTGGTCTCCATTCATGTAATACATTAAATATACACATCAGATGGTATTGGGGAGCTATTTCATATGGTTTTCATGGGTACATTATTTACCCCATTTCAATCTTACATCAAGCACAGGGTTGGTTGGTATAACTGTTATGGGCAGAGCAGACCATCTGATATACCCTTAAATATTGTAATATACAACCTGGAATTAAAATGTAAGGGGACCAGTGCTTCTACAGTGAAACATCTCACATCTGAGCCATTTGAGAGCGATGTTGTTAGACTACATTGTATTGTTGTTTCCTCTTCTGGGTGAACTGGTGGGCAACAACATTTCAATTCACAGAGACAATGAGTCCTTCAAGTTTAGCACCATATCCACACGAATTATCCTATTAACACATAGCCTATAGCTGCCCAATTCATAGTCCTACACAGTGTAGGCTACACTACACATTTAACACGTGGTTAGTGGGCTAATCAATTAAATGACCATGATCTAATAATCTGATTACAGTGGTAAAATCACCAATGTCTATATTAATAGGTAGGGATGCATGATATATCGGAATCGGACGATATTAGCTAAAAATGCTAACCTCGGTTTTCGGTCGATGTGCAAAACCGATGTCAAATCTGACGTGCATACCTATATAACGAGGGTACATGACGTAATGACGCCACGTAAAATGTTGCGCAATACGTGCAACACATCATTCCTAAATTAGCCCACAATGTCTGCCAGTCAAGTCAAAATTTCAGCGAGACAACTCAAAGGTGAAATCCATTAAAGCCATTGCCCTTGACAATCAACCGTTTTCTGTCGTGGGTGATGTTGGCTTTCGCCAATTGGTCGAGCACCGGTTAACACTGCTAAGTGCACTATTTTTCCCAAGTTGCCCTACCGGAGTTACACAGTAATAGCGTCACTGCTATTAGCTTCACGACATACATACTATGGACCTTCGTTTGAGTCTTTGCGTGTCAAAAATGATACAGTTGCACTGTCAAAGCTGTACAAAAATGTCAGCAAACACCGGCCACGAACTATGTGTTTACAATACCGCGTTGGTAATAAAGCATAATTTGTTCGACCGCAACTTCTGGGGTAGCTAGCTTTAGCTTGGTAACCTAGCTAGCACCAATACAACCAGCCAATGACCAGTAGAAACTGCAGTCATTTTCATTATTCTTAGCAATGATTTCAAAATCCTTGTGAGTAAGTATTAGCTAGGTTGCCACTTGTTGTTCACCTATTGAAATTGAACGTTATAAGCAGCCAGCTAGCTTCATCTGGCTAGTGACGCTCGACCGGACTGGGCTGTGAAGCTAGCCACAATAAGGATTAGGCACAATAGTGGAATTTGTGGTTTGCCTTCAAAATAAAAGTATGTAATTGAAAGTGATGCAAGTGAATACAAATAGTAGAATTATGTCATACGTTTACTTTGAAGGCTAACCGAAAAGTCCACTATTGTGGCTAATCCTTATTGTGGCTAGTTTCACATAGATGGGTCCGACCACCATTATCAAATAAGAACTGTCTAGGGTTATTTTAGATGATGACACCTAGCTATATAGTTAGCTACCTAACTATAGCTACTGAAACAGATTATGTCGTGTTATTTATATTTTTTGACACGCCAAGACCCAAACGGCGTTCCATAGAAATCCTGGTTGAGAATGAAACGACTGAACAAATGAACGAAACAGCTCAGCAAGTAAGTGAAATAAATATGTATTGATTATGTTTTACTGGTAATGGGGACATATGTAAATGGAAACAAAATAACTTTTTGGTGTGTGTAACCTTTATTTAACTAGGCACGGTAGCCTAGTAGGGTAGAGCGTTTGACTAGTAACCGAAAGGTTGCAAGTTCAATTCCCCGAGCTGACAAGGTACAAATCTGTCGTTCTGCCCCTGAACAGGCAGTTAACCCACTGTTCCTAGACCGACATTGAAAATAAGAATGTGTTATTAACTGACTTGCCTAGTAAAATAAAGGTAAAATGACGGCCCGGACAACGCTGGGCCAATTGTGCGCCGCCCTATGGGACTCCCAATCAAGGCCGGGACTGCAGTGACGCCTCTTGCACTGAGATGCAGTGCCTTAGACCGCTGTGTCCATGTGTGTGTTAACTATTTAACTGTACCGGTATCAGTTTTTTTTGTCAAGGAAAATATCGGATATCAGTATTGGGCAAAAATGTCATATCGGTGCATCACTATTAGTAGGCCTACCTGTTCTATTAAAATATATGGTTGATTTGACATGTTTTGGAAAATGAAACCTCTTGAAACTGCTTTTTATCCATCTGAATATCTTCTTCACTCTGTCTGGAAACAAGATCTAATAGTTGCTGAGATCATACTATTTAAGAATATAAATATTTTTATCTGTATTTTTGTTGAAAAGGAAATTACAGAAAGGTGTTTTGTATAAAATTTCACATTAATTAATTATATATATATTTTTACTATTTGGAAGTTTACTGAATTATATGTGTTTCTCATTTGCATGTCTAAATGTCCATATATGCCTTGATGATACTCAGAAACATGTATTTACCACATCAAAATCTTAATATTTTACATTACTTTAGGAATTATCTTAAGAACAAGCATATTAGGTTCACATATGGGAAAAATCATCAATATCAATTGTAATTTAATACACTTTTGCCACAAAAATATGTACCGTGATGGTAATGACTTAGCGTTGTGGTAATGACAGTGTGGTGGAAGTGACATTTCGTAGAAAACAACTGATGAAAAATACCATTAAACATTTTAATGTCACAGTAGTACATGTTTAATTTGATTGAAGATATAGAACAGACCATTGTTCCAATTCATCCCAAAGGTGTTCGATGGGGTTGAGGTCAAGCCTTTGTGTGGGCCAGTCAAGTTCTTTCACACCGATCTCAACTAAACATTTCTGGAAACAGGACAGGGCCTTCCCCAAAACTGTTGCCACAAAGTTGGCAGCACAGAATCATCTAGAATGTCATTGTATGTTGTAGCGCTAAGATTTCCTTTCACTGGAACTAAGGGGCCTTGCCCAAACCATGAAAATCAGCCCCAGACCATTATTCCTCCTCCACCAAAATGTACAGTTGGCACACTGCATTGGGGCAGGTAGCATTCTTCTGGCATCCGCCAAACCCAGATTTGTCCGTCGGACTGCACTTTTTTGGTTACTTCATGGTTCCATATGTGTTATTTCATAGTGTTGGTGTCTTAACTATTATTCTACAATGTAGAAAATAGTACAAATAAAGTAAAACCCTTGAATGTGTAAGTGTCCAAACTGTCGACTGGTACTGTATGTGTATAAAACAATATAATTCAGCACACATTAACAAAATAAACATATTTAATAAAATAAATCACATTCAACTACATAGAGGTCCTCAATCAATAATGTAAACTGCCTGAGTGACACCAGCACATGTAGCTGCAGTGAACTCTGCAGATTGTTCCACAAATTAGGGGCAAAAAACAAAACGCTGATTTTCCCAAATAGGTGGAGACTGAAGGGATCGCTAGTGTTATCCATTCTTGAGAATGGGTTTGGTAACTTGTGATTCTTAACTTAATTAATGAAGTTACATATGAAGGGAGATTTTGTAAGATTGCTTTGTAAATAAATAAAAAAGAACGCAGCTCTCTTCTTACAGACAGAGAGATCCATCACACATTTTTATACAGACTACAATGATGAGTCCTAAAAATTGTCCTCTGTGATAAAACGTATTGCGGAATGGTAGACTGCGTGTCAACGCAAATGGTCCAGGTGGTCATTTGATTAATTGTTCAGCAAACGTTTGGCTTGGGGGTAGAAGCTGTTCAGGAGCCTTTTGGACCTAGACTTGGCGCTCCGGTACCACTTGCCGTGCGGTAGCAGCGAGACAATTAAAAATAGTACATAATGCTGCCTAAAACAAACTGCAACCTTGTACTATATGGTTTTTGTCATTTATGCATTTATGTGAATTTGGGACATCTACTATAGATTCACTTACGTTGTGTAGCCTAATTTAAAGTGTGAACTTTGTATAATGTGAATGAATGTTTTGTTGTCAATGCTTACCTACCTGATCTATTGAAATTAGATATTTGAACAAGAAAAAATATTATATATTTTTAGAGAATAAAGAAAGTGCCACAACTGTCAAGACTAACCTTTGTGACCCAGATTAAGTCTAAGGCCTGTATTTGAAAATTACAGAATTAGTCATGCTATCCCGTGTTTTACTGTTGAAAGAATAGTCTCTTGTTATATGCTAGTTTTTCTAACCTGATACAAACTTGTCTTTGTGTGACTTAGTCACAAGATTGGGCATAAGGCTATGATCCGTTAGGTGTGACCGCAGCATGTGGCATCCCGTGGGTTTACTATCTAGGAAGACACATTTATGGAAACTTGCAGAAAGGAGCACATTATAGTGTTTGCTGTTGTGAATACAGCTAGACGGTTGAGACCTCGGGCTATCAACCTCGTGCTATCTTAAATCTGCACAGACAACTAATTGCCTTTTACACGCTATCTGCCACGTATACTAAAAGAATGTACTTCTCTATAAAAGCGGAGACTCGTCGCTGTTCGTTGGGCCTTAACTGCACAACTGTTGAAGTGCGTGGTTGACTTCTCCATTTGAGCTAATCTTATAATAAAGTGTTGTTTGAAAGAATCTGCAGTCTCTCTTATAGACTTTCTCTGACAAGCCGGTAATATCAACAGTGAGGACAAACCCAGCCTGCCTCTCTCCTTCCACACTTACAGTCACAACCTACAGTCACTGGGTCCTGATTGTGACAGTGGAGCCCAGTTTGCACCGCAGGATCCAGAGATGGCATCAGTGAAGCTGGAAGACTGCAGTCAAACACTGGAGCTGAATGTCAACATTAAAGATGAAGAAGAGGAGGAGAAGATTGGGAAATCTGTTTCTCATGGTAAGCACAGGTTCTTTCTAACTAAGTTTGTGTTGTTCGTTCCAACTTCCCACTGTGTATAAAAAGTTGCAGTAGAACTGTTTCATGATGAACTGTTTCAATGAGAAGGTAGATGTTGGTCACGTGTAGCCCAGTTGTGGGTTCGATTCCCACGGGGGACCAGTGCGGGAAAAGAAATATTAAAATGTATGCACTCACTACTGTTCTGCTAAATGACTCATGTCAATTTGCAATACGTTAGGAGATACAGAACATTACTTTATTAATTTCAGCTGTCACATTATTATGTAGTTTACGGTAGCACACAACAGAAGAGACCGGAGCCTTGTGAGTCAGTTACTGTTGTGCATCATGCGCCAGGTGATCTAATTGCAGTATGGAATTCACAACTAAATGTTTGCCAGCTAGATATCTAATAACTATTACACATGAATCAAGAACATTGCAGGCTAATATTCGTTTTGTCCGTGCAACAAACCGTAAGTAGCGTATTTGAGTTACTTGTATAGTTTAGGTCAGAAACTGTACAAAATGTTCGCAATGCGTTCATTAGCATTTAGTTAGTGCTCTCTATGAGGATTCCCTAGTACTTGTTATCATTTTGTTAGCATTCTGCTAATTGACGTTTTTTGGGCTTTGAATATTTGTACTTTTTATATGAATACCTGTAGTCACCTTGTGCACTAGGTAATAGATAAAGCACATCGCGTTAATAATTTCGTCAGTTAGATAATTTTACATAATGAAGATTGTTCAAAACATCAGTGTGCTGTTGAGTTGAGTTGAACAATGCGGCGGAGGCAGCAGAATGAGGAGATGAGAAAACGGCCCTTGCCTTATTGTCTAAGAAAAGTAAGGAGAGAGGAAACCAACTTAATTTGCTATTATAATCAATAGCATACCGGTTAATTGTGAATGGCTTTATAAATCATCCATATATATCTGCAGAAATAAGACAGATCCTGCTTGTGTTGTTTGTTTAACTTCTTCAGGATTGGTGGGTCTCCTGCGTTGGTGGGTCCCCTACGTTGAGCTAACGTAGGCTAATGCGATTAGCATGAGGTTGTAAGTAACACGAACATTTCCCAGGACATAGACATATCTGGTATAGGCAGAAAGCTTAAATTCTTGTTAATCTAACTGCACTGTTGAATTTACAGTAGCTATTACAGTGAAAGAATATCATGCTCTTGTTTGAGGAGAGTGCACAATTTTGAACATTAAAAATTATTCATAAACAAATTAGCCACATTTGGGCAGTCTTGACACAAAATTGTTGAACAGAAATGCAATAGTTCATTGGATCATTCTAAAACATTGCACATACACTGCTGCCATCTAGTGGCCATTATCTAAATTGCACCTGGGCTGGAATAATACATGATGGCCTTTCTCTTGCATTTCAAAGATGATGGTTTCTTTGTATTATCTTTTACCAGATCTGTGTTATATTCTCCTACATTCCTTTCACATTTCCACAAACTTCAAAGTGTTTCCTTTGAAATGGTACCAAGAAAATGCATATCCTTGCTTCAGGGCCTGAGTTACAGGCAGTTAGATTTGGGTATGTCATTTTAGGCAAAACATTTTTAAAAAAGGGGCCGATCCTTTAAAGCCTACTGATTCCGTGAGCACCAAGCCACACGCGATCGCAACATGTCAGATTAAAAAATAGAAGAATTTGTTAAATTTGTTTATCTTTGCTATGCTGTAATAAATACTTAATGTTTTAATTAAACCAGCCTCTCTGGTATTATTTATCATTAATTTAATGTTCTATAACACTGTTCCAAATGGTCAGAATATTAATACACCTCCTTTGTCTTGATCTCCACCTTATTATAATTATTATTATGATCATCATTATAATAATAGGTAATGCCATTATCATTAGTAGGCTTAGTATATTAGCCTTGTATAACCACCATCCAGCTTTAGGCCTAAGAGCGCATTTTGTTTAGTATTAATACCTTAACTTAGGCCTACATTTCAATACTTATATATCCTACTGTATCAATCAGTCATTCGTTCATGTCATCACACAGCATACCAGTCATTCATGATTTGAAATGCAAGTAAGCATTTTAGTTTTTAAAATAGAATGAAGTGAGCCTTGAATAATTAGCGTAAACAATAAATAAGCCGTTCTGTTTTTGAAAATTGCATTCACGAATGAATGCAACTGTTTTTAGTCTTTGCTGTAAAACAGATGCTCTGGTACTCTTATAATGAGTGTTGTTTACAATGTTCCAAACAGTCAGAAAAGTGTTGTAATCTACCTGTTCATCTGTTTTTTTTTAATCTTTGCTATGTTGTAATAAAGGCTTAACCAAACGTTACAACAGAGTCGGTTATGCTTATCATTTATTTAGTGTTGTTTACATTGTTCCAAATAGTCCGAAAATTTTTCTTGTAATCTAACAGCACGTATTTGTCACACACAATACGCACACAGTGTTTGCTCCTTACCTTCTTTTTCTTGATCTCCAGTATTTTCCACAACTAGTCACATTTATTCCACACATCTGACTTCCCCTTTACCTCCTGAGCAACCAGTAAACATTCTCCCGTTTTCGAGTTTGTCACGTCCTCTGCATTCATTTTGCTGTTACGTTGTTCTGAGTTTGTTATTACCAATTTATTTATGTGATTATGATATGCTATAGGTCCTGCCCAATTGGCCATGTGCATGCAATGCATAGATGTTTCACAAAGATAGGTGGTAAGTTGAGGGAATAGAGAATGTTTTTCCAAAACAAATGAGGGATTTCAGCAACAGAACATTTCAGTCAGAAATGGCTGTAATTATGTTGCAGCTTCAGCACAATGGACCGCGTGATGAATACTGTTGATGTTCTCTGGTGGTCGCTGCAGCAGGGAAGATAGAGACAACAGGTGCTAGTCATTTTGTTTTGGAAGTCTGAGCACAATCGCATCAAATGCACGTTTAAAAATGTAAGACAATCGATTGGTGGGAATAACAGATTACTCGATGTCAGGGACAGCCCTAATGGACTGTACAATGTGTTGAAAGTGTTCCACAGGGAGGCTGGCTCATGTGGACTCAAATGCTTCCCACAGTTGTGTCAAGTTGGCTGGATGTCTTTTGGGTGGTGGACCATTCTTGACACATAAGGGAAACTGTTCAGTGTGAAAAACCGAGCAGCATTGCAGTTCTTGACACAAACCGATGCGCCTGGCACCTATTACCACACCCCGTTCAGACACTTCAATCTTTTGTCTTGCCGATTCACCCTCCAAATGGCACACATACACAATCCATGTCTAAATTATCTGAAGATTTAACAATCCTTCTTTAACCTGTCTCCACCCCTTCATCTACAGTGATTTTGAAGTGGATTTAACAAGTGACATCAATAAGGGATCATAGCTTTCACCTGGTCAGTCTATGTCATGGAAGGAGCAGGTGTTCATAATATTTTGTACAATCACTGTTTATCACACTGACTTTTATTTCTGATGCTGTTCCCACAGGTCACATTGAGACATTCTCTACATCCAGAGAGCAACAGCTGGAAGATCACAGACCTAAGAGGTCTCACCACTGCCCACATTGTAAGGAGATTTTCCCAAATTGTTCAAAGCTAAAAATACACCTAAGAATACACACAGGAGAGAAGCCTTACTCCTGCTCTGACTGTGGGTGGAGATTCTCTCAACAGAGCAGCTTAAAAACACACCATCGTATACACACAGGAGAGAAACCTTACTCTTGCTCTTACTGTGGGTGGAGATTCTCTCAACGAAGCCACTTAAAATCACACCAACGCATACACATAGGAGAGAAGCCTTACTCTTGCTCTGACTGTGGAAAATGCTTCACAACATCATCTGACCTAACAGTTCACCAGAGAACACACACAGGAGAGAAGCCTTTTTCCTGCTCTGACTGTGGGGGGAGATTCTCTCGACGGAGCAGTTTAAAAATACACCAACATATACACACAGGAGAGAAGCCTTACTTCTGCTCTGACTGTGGGAAAAGTTTCTCCCTATTGGATACCTTAAAAGCACATGAACGTGTACATACAGGAGAAAAGCCTTACTCCTGCTCTGACTGTGGGAAGAGTTTTTCTCAACGGAGCAACTTGAAAATACACCAACGTTTACATACAGGTGAAAAGCCTTACTCCTGCTCGGACTGTGGAAAATGTTTCACCCAATTTGATACGTTAAAATGTCACCTGCGTATACATACAGGAGAGAAGCCTTACTTCTGCTCTGACTGCGGGAAGAGTTTCTCTCTACAGAGCAGCGTAAAATCACACCAACATACACACAGGAGAGAAGCCTTACTCTTGCTCTGACTGTGATTAATACTTCCCAACATCAGCTGCGCTGTGCAGAGGAAAGGGATCGTTATAGAATGTTAGCCTCTCTTTACTGATCAGTGTGCACCTTGTCAGTTTTGGTATGTTTTGTTAGCTTCTACTGCAAAAAAATATTGACATGACCTTGGGTTTGCCCTTAGTGTTGAATACCCTCTGAGGCTGGTTGACTGGGTGGTACTGCTTCTGTCTGAAGTTGTCTGTGGGATTGAGATGGTGTGATCAGTTTTCTCCATTCGTTTGGGTGGATTCTTTTTTTTTTACTACAAAGGGACTGTACGTTATATAATTTTATCTCTGAAATAAAAATGTATGCCCCTCCCTTCACTAAAATATATTTTTACCCAAACCTCCCTCAACGCTATACCCAAAATAATATTTAAAAGATAAAGTGAATAGCAGAGAACATGCATATTGTTTACCCTCATTCCTAGAACAGACCAGAGCCTTAGATATGCAGTTTTAGAAACAGTTCTTCATTTTGTAAGCGTTACATGTCAAAGGTTGGGGATTCCCAGAACACCGTGGACAAGGGTAGGGGTGAAAATCTATCCATTTTAATATAAAAACTGCATCAATCTCCATTAAAAATCTCCATTATTTCCATAAAAAATATAGCCATATATGAACTAATTTCATGCAATTCTACATCATTTTACATGACTGGAGACAATCTGAATATTTTTTTAATACCAGAACAGTGCATGAAAATGAATGAGGCATACTGCAGCACCAAAGACCTTTTGATTTCTATACAGGCTTTTGTTCAAAAAGATTCTACAGCGGGTTGGTTTGCTTTGTGATTGGTTGAGACGTGTTCTAAGCCATTCTAAAAAACACTGTTTAGCACAGATAAGCCTATGATCAAACAGGTCGAACGAAATTAAAAGAAGTTACTTTGCTGTTATTCTAGCTGCATGGTTTGGTGTAACTGTTAATTGTAGTTGGCTAGATAGCAAGCAAGGGATAAGAGTGTTGCCAGCCAGCATGGCAACGGAACATTTAGAACTGATGGATTCTATTAAAATGTAACATGTTTCAAGTTAAACTGTAGTTTGTTTGTATCCTGTTTAGTGAATGATGACTGTGAGTATTAATGTAGTTTAGGCCATGAAACTGTGTGTATGCTAATTTAGAAATGTTGACTTAAACAGAGAAGAGGAAATTGCCTAGGATCAGAGAGCAGGGTCAGGCCCAGAACAGAAGATGGACGGGTTGTGATTCTGACATCTGGCTAAACAAAGAGAAGACCATGGACATTCCACAGGGGAAAAGAGGGAAACTCACTGGGGCTATAAAATGTATAGCTGGGGAGGTGACACCTACAAGGGAAGAGTATAACATGTATAGCTGGGGAGGTGACGCCTATAAGGGAAGAGTATAACATGTATAGCTGGGGAGGTGACGCCTATAAGGGAAGAGTATAACATGTACAGTGGGGAAAAAAAGTATTTAGTCAGCTACCAATTGTGCAAGTTCTCTCACTTAAAAAGATGAGAGAGGCCTGTAATTGTCATCATAGGTACACTTCAACTATGACAGACAAAATGAAGAAAAAAAATCCAGAAAATCACATTGTAGGATTTTTAATGAATTTATTTGCAAATTATGGTGGAAAATAAGTATTTGGTCACATACAAACAAGCAAGATTTCTGGCTCTCACAGACCTGTAACTTCTTCTTTAAGAGGCTCCTCTGTCCTCCACTCGTTACCTGTATTAATGGCACCTGTTTGAACTTGTTATCAGTATAAAAGACACCTGTCCACAACCTCAAACAGTCACACTCCAAACTCCACTATGGCCAAGACCAAAGAGCTGTCAAAGGACACCAGAAACAAAATTGTAGACCTGCACCAGGTTGGGAAGACTGAATCTGCAATAGGTAAGCAGCTTGGTTTGAAGAAATCAACTGTGGGAGCAATTATTAGGAAATGGAAGACATACAAGACCACTGATAATCTTCCTCGATCTGGGGCTCCACGCAAGATCTCACCCCGTGGGGTCAAAATGATCACAAGAACGGTGAGCAAAAATCCCAGAACCACACGGGGGGACCTAGTGAATGACCTGCAGAGAGCTGGGACCAAAGTAACAAAGCCTACCATCAGTAACACACTACGCCGCCAGGGACTCAAATCCTGCAGTG
>QNTS01005993.1:24755-39083 GCA_003317085.1 Hucho hucho
GTGTTTAGCACTAACTGAAGTTTATTTAGTGCTTTATCCGGGTAGCCGGAAAGTAAAGCATTGCAGTAGTCTAACCTAGAAGTTACAAACGCATGGATTAACTTTTCTGCATCATTTTTGGACAGAAAGTTTCTGATTTTTACAATGTTACGTAGATGGAAAAAAGCTGTCCTTGAAACAGTCTTGATATGTTCGTCAAAAGAGAGATCAGGGTCCAGAGTAACGCCGAGGTCCTTCACAGTTTTATTTGAGACGACTGTACAACCATCAAGATTAATTGTCAGATTCAACAGAAGATCTCTTTGTTTCTTGGGACCTAGAACTAGCATCTCTGTTTTGTCAGAGTTTAAAAGTAGAACATTTTCCGCCATCCACTTCCTTATGTCTGAAACACAGGCTTCCAGGGAGGGCAATTTTGGGGCTTCACCATGTTTCATCGAAATGTACAGCTGTGTGTCATCCGCATAGCAGTGAAAGTTAACATTATGTTTCCGAATGACATCACCAAGTGGTAAAATATATAGTGAAAACAATAGTGGTCCCAAAACAGAGCCTTGAGGAACACCGAAATTTACAGTTGATTTGTCAGAGGACAAACCATCCACAGAGACAAACTGATATCTTTCCGACAGATAAGATCTAAACCAGGCCAGAACTTGTCCATGTAGACCAATTTGGGTTTCCAATCTCTCCAAAAGAATGTGGTGATCGATGGTATCAAAAGCAGCACTAAGGTCTAGGAGCACGAGGACAGTTGCAGAGCCTCGGTCTGACGCCATTAAAAGGTCATTTACCACCTTCACAAGTGCAGTCTCAGTGCTATGATGGGGTCTAAAACCAGACTGAAGCGTTTCGTATACATTGTTTGTCTTCAGGAAGGCAGTGAGTTGCTGCGCAACAGCTTTTTCTAAAATTTTTGAGAGAAATGGAAGATTCGATATAGGCCGATAGTTTTTTATATTTTCTGGGTCAAGGTTTGGCTTTTTCAAGAGAGGCTTTATTACTGCCACTTTTAGTGAGTTTGGTACACATCCGGTGGATAGAGAGCTGTTTATTATGTTCAACATAGGAGGGCCAAGCACAGGAAGCAGCTCTTTCAGTAGTTTAGTTGGAATAGGGTCCAGTATGCAGCTTGAAGGTTTAGAGGCCATGATTATTTTCATCAATGTGTCAAGAGATATGGTACTAAAAACCTTGAGTGTCTCTCTTGATTTTATGTCCTGGCAAAGTTGTGTGGACTCAGGACAACTGAGCTTTGGAGGAATACGCAGATTTAAAGAGGAGTCCGTAATTTGCTTTCTAATGATCATGATCTTTTCCTCAAAGAAGTTCATGAATGTATCACTGCTAAAGTGAAAGCCATCCTCTCTTGGGGAATGCTGCTTTTTAGTTAGCTTTGCGACAGTATCAAAAATACATTTTGGATTATTCTTATTTTCCTCAATTAACTTGGAAAAGTAGGATGATCGAGCAGCAGTGAGGGCTCTTCGATACTGCACGGTACTGTCTTTCCAAGCTAGTCGGAAGACTTCCAGTTTGGTGTGGCGCCATTTCCGTTCCAATTTTCTGGAAGCTTGCTTCAGAGCTCGGGTATTGTCTGTATACCAGGGAGCTAGTTTTTTATGGCAAATGTTTTTGTTTTTAGGGGTGCGACTGCATCTAGGGTATTGCGCAAGGTTACATTGAGTTCCTCAGTTAGGTGGTTAACTGATTTTTGTACTCTGACGTCCTTGGGTAGGTGGAAGGATTCTGGAAGGGCATCTAGGAATCTTTGGGTTGTCTGAGAATTTATAGCACGACTTTTGATGATCCTTGGTTGGGGTCTGAGCAGATTATCTGTTGCGATTTCAAACGTAATAAAATGGTGGTCCGATAGTCCAGGATTATGAGGAAAAACATTAAGATCCACAACATTTATTCCACGGGACAAAACTAGGTCCAGAGTATGACTGTGGCAGTGAGTAGGTCCGGAGACATATTGGACAAAACCGACAGAGTCGATGATGGCTCCAAAAGCCTTTTGGAGTGGGTCTGTGTGAATATTAAAGTCACCAAAAATTAGAATATTGTCTGCCATGACTACAAGGTCCGATAGGAATTCAGGGAACTCAGTGAGGAACGTTGTATATGGCCCAGGAGGCCTGTAAACAGTAGCTATAAAAAGTGATTGAGTAGGCTGCATAGATTTCATGACTAGAAGCTCAAAAGACGAAAACGTCGTTTTTTTGTTTTTTGTAAATACAAATTTGCTATCATAAATGTTAGCAACACCTCCGCCTTTGCGGGATGCGCGGGGGATATGGTCACTAGTATAACCAGGAGGTGAGGCCTCATTTAGCACAATAAATTAATCAGGCTTAAGCCATGTTTCAGTCAGGCCAATCACATCAAGATTATGATCAGTGATTAGTTCATTGACTAGAACTGCCTTGGAAGTGAGGGATCTAACATTAAGTAGCTCCATTTTGAGATGTGAGGTATCACAATCTCTTTCAATAATGGCAGCAATGGAGGAGGTCTTTATTCTAGTGAGATTGCTAAGGCGAATATCCACAGTAAAACGAGTCCTATATCGACATAACCTGAAAGGCTGCTCAGCAAGGAAGAAGCCACTGCTCCAAAAACGCCATAAAAAGCCAGACATTCATATTGTACTCTACATTCTTACCTATGGGTTGTTCAGCCTACTTAGTGACACCCACAGAACACAACTATGTAGAGTTTACACAAATATTAGCATCTCAGCTCTATTGCAGGACTCTGAAACCACTGTTGTCCGGGAGTTGAACCCTGTCAGCTAAATTGTCATGGTCATCAGTGGTTTCAAGTTTCTCTCTACATTTTTGACGAGATGATCATAGCAATAAATTAATACTTCTGCATTTCCCGCTGTGTAAACACATTGATTCTCATTGCCAATAGGCTCTGGATAACTCCTGATAAAGTTGGGTAGCTGATGGGCCTATTCAGAGCTTAAATAGACAAAATGATTAACCACAGGAATCGGGACTAATAAAGCCAATGCAACTGGCTGTTTTACAAATGCTAGGCCTACCACATGGATGGACATTCATCAAATAAAATGATAGGCCGACACTGTAGGATACACCCCAGTAAGCACGGACCGACGTTGACGTCTTTTGGATGTCTTTTCTTGACTTGGCCCAAACATTAGACCGGACCAAATCTGAACCAATCAGTCCGACCTCATTAGGCAGGTTTCCATTGACCCAGGTGCATTTGACCAAAGTTTGACGGGCAGATTTTTTTTGTCAAAGTTTCTTTATTCCTACAAGTGAGGATAGAAACGGTGTGTTTTGAATAAATTATGATTGCTGAACCATTTTGACGGTACGGGCTGCGTCATTACGCCCAGTTGTTTTTATCGACACAAGATGGTTAAATGTTAACACCCTAGCGGGAAATTGTTGGATCTATTTTCTATTTCAACTTTTTCGAAATGGCAACAAAAAAATCACAGGACATGTTTTTGGAAACATAGCTAATATTTCACAAGACTGGAAAGCACTACAGCAGAGTACAGGAAAGTAGAGTTTAGTTCAGTACAGTAGAGTACAGGAAAGTAGAGTTTAGTTCAATAGAGTGTAGTTCAGTACAGTAGAGTACAGGAAAGTAGAGTTTAGTTCAGTAGAGTGTAGATCAGTAGAGTACAGGAAAGTAGAGTTTAGTTCAGTAGAGTGTAGTTCAGTACAGTAGAGTACAGGAAAGTAGAGTTTAGTTCAGTACAGTAGAGTACAACAGTCCAGAGTATAGTACAGAGTAACGTACTGTATTGTACTCTACTCTAATGAACTCTGTTAGGGTTGGGCGATGTGGACTACATTTCATACAGCTGTATCTTGAGTTTTTCAAACTTCTGGGCAATTCACAATATATATATCTCAATGTTGTTTTTCTCCAAATAAAGTTGTACAGTTAAAGGTAGAATACACTGCATTTCTAATAGTCAGCAATAATCTACTGAATTCAGGGCTTGTGAAGTTAAACCTAGGCTAAATATAAGCCATCAACCATAACACCCACAAATTATTGTATTATTTTAGCAAAATAGTTTAACCTGCTTTTTTATTGTTTCAATAATCACTGATCTGGCTTTCAATTCTGTCTATGAAAATGACCAACTTATTGTAGCAGGTATTAGCCCATAGAAAATGAACACAGGTCAGTCTCATCAACAATCTCTCAAGCCCCCTTGCTAGTGACTAGCCAGCTAATCTTTATATTTCAGGTTTAGTCAACTTGGATCTGTTTGCTAACAAGGTTGAACAGTTGAATTGTTATAAAGACACCATTCTGTCTGTCTCCAACTGTTTGAAAAGCATGTTAGCCTGTCCACTTTGTTCAGATGTTAAAATCAAGTGGCCAACCTTGTATCTCAAAATGAGAACAGGTTGCCTGTGTTTTATGCTTATTGCACATGTACAGACTAGAGAGCTATTATAATAGTATTTGGCTAAAATACTGCTAGCAGTACTAATGCTGGCATTCATTTTCCAGAATAAATGTTCATTGATACTCTCGTTTTAGTAGTGTCTGCTCTGTGCACAATTTGAGTAGTTGAGACCTAAAAAGGGTATTGATAGAAAAGTGAACTTCTCCTCTATTACAGTAAAATAACGTCTCAATGTGTTTTGGTGTCCATATGAACGATTCTTTTGGACCAAACCACAAATGTAAGTAGCTAGTTGAAACCGCTAGCCAGAGAGGAACATGTGGTGATCTTGCAATTTTGCTGGTGTGAGAGGCAGGGGGAGGGAGAGGCTTGGTGTGTGTAAATCCTAGAGGAAAAGGCCAATGCTTTTCTATGGGCTTGTTTTGGATCTAAGCTTGTCCCCTGCCTTCCCACCTTTGGGATAACGATTCCCATTATTAGGGAGGAGACAGAGAGGAAGAGACAGAGACTCCACCTCTATGTAACCCATTTTAGCACAGGTCTTCGTCATCCATAGAGATGGAGAGAAGACTCCACCTCTATGTAACCGGTTTTAGGATGGACATTGCCACTGAGGGCTTCTACCATTTGAAAGTAGTTGTGTGGGGATTCCTATGGGTTAGGAGCAATCAGCCAATTATCAGAGCATTCCCTTCTTCAAATTGGGTGCTATGGTTTGTAAATGTCTTTAACCCCGTCATCTAGGTTATTCTGGAAAATAGTTCATAGTGCTGCATAAAACAAACTGCAACCTTGTACTAAATGTTTTTTGAGTCATTTATGTGAATTTAGGAAATCTACTATAGGTTATGTGCCCTTACGTTGTGTAATATAAAGTGTGCACTTTGTCTAATGGGAAATTAATAAATGGTTTGTTGTCAATGTTTAGTAATATACTTTTAGAGAATAAAGTGCCATAACTGTCAAGACTAACTTTTGTGTCCGTGTCTCTTTATTACTACAGGCCAACTCAGATTAAGTCTGAGACCGGTAACATCAACAGTGAGGACAAAACCCAGCCCTCCTCTCTCCTTCCACACTGAGTCCAAACCTGCAGTCAGTGGGGTCCAGTTTGCACTGCAGGATCCAGAGATGGCATCAGTGAAGCTGGAAGACTGCAGTCAAACACTGGAGCTGAATGTCAACATTAAAGATGAAGAAGAGGAGGAGAAGATTGGTAAGAGCACTATCTATCTATAAATTAGACCTCCGTAAGTTATGACCCAGTCTATTGATAGGGTGAATTCTGTAATTCTGACAACACATATCCCTGAACGACTGGGCTATCTGGAGTGATCAGAGAGTAGACAAACTGTAGACAAACTGCCAGTGTTTTAAAGTTCTATGAAATGAGTCTGTGTAGTTACTAACCCTTGTGATAGTGAGTGGGGGATGAAAATACAAATATTATTTTCATGCCTTTTGCCCCTTTTTGCCTTTGACTGTTGAAAAGCTTTTAGGACTGACCCCATTTAGTCAACTGGTCGATTGTTTGGTCGATAGATAGGCTGTTGGTCAACCAAGATTTTTTTAGTCAAGCAGTGGCAAATATATCTACAGTATATATAAAAAATGTATGGCACACAAGCCATCTGTCTGATTCACGGCTGTCTGAGTGGACTAATCCATTGCCTCTGTCTGACTGGACTAATCCATTGCCTCTGTCTGACTGGACTAATCCATTGCCTCTGTCTGACTGGACGAATCCATTGCCTCTGTCTGACTGGACGAATCCATTGCCTCTGTCTGAGTGGACGAATCCATTGCCTCTGTCTGAGTGGACGAATCCATTGCCTCTGTCTGAGTGGACGAATCCATTGCCTCTGTCTGAGTGGACGAATCCATTGCCTGTCTCTGTGAGTGGACTAGTCCATTGCCTGTCTGAGTGGACTAGTCCATTGCGGAGGGGATGGCACACCAGTATCACCAGTAGTACATTTAGCCTACCGTTAATTCCCATCATTTCTAATCTACAATGTTTGTTTGGTTACGGTAATGCATTCAATATATTATTATTACAGTCTTACCATTGTTATTGTAGGAGTGGACACATTGTTTGTAGAGCGTACAACCTAGGCTACACTTGTGAGAAAGGTTTTGGTGTATTTCATTCCATTTACGAGTTTTCAAGTTATTCATTGTCTTTTGTTTAGAGTGCTCCTGTCAGTGTTGAGTAAGGATACGCACCTGATTACGCATTGAAGTAGGCCTATAGGCTACCTGGCCTGTGTGCAAATGTAGGCCTATAAATGTGCCCATTTGGGGATCTGATACTATTTCTGATTATCTTAACTCACCGTCACTGTGGAGTTTCTCAACAAACAAAAATTCAGATCAAACAGCAAGTAAACAAAGTCTGTTTCTACAAAAAAATCCAGTTCTCTGCCTTTTGATAACCACTCAGCATGAAAGGGGAGAAAATGTCATGCTTTGATCTGGTGGAATCGTCATAAAACAGGCCTACCTAATTACTTCTTATCCCTTGTGCAAATAGCCTACAGCTGTGTCTGTCTGTCTGTCTGGAGCTTGCTGTCACGGTTAACTCTGGGGGCTCTAAATATTTCATACAATGTTGCAAGTTTTCTAGCACAGGCCAGACCAAATTAATAGTTGACAGAATGTTTCAAATTTCATGCAGACAGGCCATGTGTAGCCAATTTGATTGATAAGATATCTAGTTTCATCAGGATATTATCTACCTGCAGGCTGTGATGTTTTTATTTGTTGTCTTTATGTAAACTAGTTTTGACAATGGAAGTTACTTTTAGATTTGTATCATTTGAATTTAGATAGAATGTTGATGAACCACATGACATTGATTTGAGATATGAAGACTTCATTATAAATTCAATGAAACTCTTCCACGAAAATCAAAACACAGAAGCGGGAGGAAGAGAGGCGAGTAGAGATTTGTTTTCTTCTGGTTAGGCTATATTGATCTCTGGCTCCCTCGTGAGTATTCTGTGTCTTCATTTTTAAATTGCAGTGCTTAAAGCATCAGACAAGCTCAGTAGCCTACATATAGTTGATTTTATTCAAACACACATATATATTGAAAAATACATGTTTTAAAGTAAAAAAAATTAGACAAGGGAACGATTGGTTGAAAGAAAANTTCAATGAAACTCTTCCACGAAAATCAAAACACAGAAGCGGGAGGAAGAGAGGCGAGTAGAGATTTGTTTTCTTCTGGTTAGGCTATATTGATCTCTGGCTCCCTCGTGAGTATTCTGTGTCTTCATTTTTAAATTGCAGTGCTTAAAGCATCAGACAAGCTCAGTAGCCTACATATAGTTGATTTTATTCAAACACACATATATATTGAAAAATACATGTTTTAAAGTAAAAAAAATTAGACAAGGGAACGATTGGTTGAAAGAAAAGACTTGGTTGACCAGGATTTTTTTGTCTTGTCGGGACAGCCCTAATCGCTTTATTCCCTGTATTGTACAGCCTACTTTAATGAAGTCATATGAATATCACACCAACTGACAGGTTCTTCTGATGTTGTTCACACAGGAGACCATGTTGAGACATTCTCTACATCCAGAGAGCAACAGCAGGAAGATCACAGAGCTAAGAGGTCTCACCACTGCCCACATTGTGAGGAGATTTTCCCAATTCTATCAAAGCTAAAAATACACCTTAAAATACACACAGAAGAGAATCTGTATCCCTGTACTGACTGTGGAAAGAGATTCACGACGTCAAGGTCTCTGACAGTTCATCAGAGAATGCACACAGGAGAGAAGCCTTACTCCTGCTCTGACTGTGGAAAGAGTTTCTCTCGACTGGACAACTTAAAAACACATGAACGTATACATACAGGAGTGAAACCTTACTCCTGCTCTGACTGTGGAAAGAGTTTCTCTCGACTGGGCGACCTAAAAACACATGAACGTACACATACTGGAGTGAAGCCTTACTCCTGCTCTGACTGTGACAAGAGTTTCTCTCGACTGGGCCACTTAAAAACACATGAACGTATACATACAGGAGAGAAGCCTTACTCCTGCTCTGACTGTGGAAAAAGTTTCTCTCGACTGGGCAACTTAAAAACACATGAACGTATACATACAGGAGAGAAGCCTTACTCCTGCTCTGACTGTGGAAAGAGTTTCTCTCGACTGGGCGACTTAAAAACACATGAACGTATACATACAGGAGTGAATTCTTACTCCTGCTCTGACTGTGGAAAGAGTTTCACTCGACTGGGCCACTTAAAAACACATGAACGTATACATACAGGAGTGAAGCCTTACTCCTGCTTTGACTGTGGAAAGAGTTTCTCTCTACTGGAAAACTTAAAAAGACATGAACGTATACATACAGGAGTGAAGCCTTACTCCTGCTCTGATTGTGTAAAATGCTTCACAACATCAGCTGACCTAAAAGTTCATCAGAGAACACACACAGGAGAGAAGCCTTACTCCTGCTCTGATTGTGTAAAATGCTTCACAACATCAACTGACCTAAAAGTTCATCAGAGAACACACACAGGAGAGAAGCCTTACTCCTGCTCTGACTGTGGAAAGAGTTTCTCTCGAATGGCCCAGTTAAAAAGACACCAAGGTAAACATGAAGGAGAGAAGCCTTACCACTGATCTGACAATATCTTTTTTTTTTATCAACAGCTGAACTAAAAGGGTCATCAGAGAACACACGCAGGAGAGAAGCCTTACTTCTGCTCTTAATGTGGCAAGAGTTTCTCCCGATTTGGCAATGTAAAGACACAAAAACTGATACCCACTTGGGAGAAGCCTTATCACTGCACTGACAGTGAGAAGAGATTCTACAATTTGGGCCATTTAAAAATACACCATTGTGTACATAAAGGAGAGAAGCCTCGTCAGTTGTCTCAGACTAGCTAAGATTAGTCACTCAATCACTTAATTTTCATCATAAAATAATTGTCAACTTGAATTGGATCCATTTAAGACAGCGTAGAACACTCATGTAATCCTATAGTTTCTCACTGTGAGAGAACTGTGCAGAGGAAAGGGAGTGTTCTAGAATGTTAGCCTCTCTTTGCTTTATTGATCAGTGTGCACCTTGTCATGTTGTGTGTTTTGTTAGCTACTACTGTAAAGATATTGAGTTCTTGGATTTGCCCTTTGTCCTTTGTGAGGCGTCTCACAATGGAGTCCGATGGTTGACTGGGTGGTACTGTTTCCCTCTGCAGCTTTCTGTGGGAATGAGCTGGTAGACACAACATACACTGAGTGTACAAAACATTAAGAACACCTGCTCTTTCCATGACATAGACGGACCAGATGAACCCAGGTGGGCTAAGGGATGAAAACACTGGACACTGGAAAATTGGAAAACTATTGCCTGGTCTGATGAATACGGGTTCCTGCTGTTTCACGCTGATGGGAGGACTAGGGTATGGAGGAAACCACAAGTACATGCATCCAGTGGTAGAAAAAATACTTAACTGTCATACTTGAAAGTAATGATACCTTAATAGAAAATGACTCACGTAAAAGTGAGTCACCCAGTAAAATACTACTTGAGTAAAAGTCAAAAAGTTTTTGGTTGTAAATATACTTAAGTATCAAAAGTAAAATGTAATTGCTAAAATGTATGAATCATTTAAAATTCCTTAAATTAAAACTTCTTCGGGATCGGCGTGTCCCTTCCACGGGACGGTTGAGCTAACATAGGCTAATGCGATTAGCATGAGGTTGTAAGTGACAAGAAAATTTCCCAGGACAGAAAGAATATGCATATCCTTGCTTCAGGGCCTGAGCTACTGGCAGTTAGATTTGGGTATGTCTTTTTATGCCCCAAAAAATAAAAAAGGAGCTAATCCGCAAACCAGACGGCACAATTGTCTTGTTTTTAATATATTACGGATAGCCAGGGGCACACTCAGACATCATTTACCAACGAAGCATTTGTGTTTAGTGAGTCCGCCAGATCAGAGGCAGTAGGGAGGACCAGGGATGTTATCTTGATAAGTGCGTGAATTTGATCATTTTCTGTCCTGCTAATCATAAAAAATGTACTTTTGGGTGTCAGGGAAAATGTATGAAGTTAAAAGTACATTATTTTCTTTAGGAATGTAGTGAAATAAAAGTTGTCAAAAATATAAATAGTCAAGTACAGATACTACTAAAGTAGTTATTTAAATAGTTTTTACTTCAGTACTTTAGACCACTGAATGCATCCATGCCGTGTGTCAGCATTGCAGGGTGGTGGTGTGATGGCTGGGATGTGTTTTCAGGAAACACTTTGGGCCCCTTGATAAAAGTTGAGCAATGTTTGAATGCCACAGGATATAAAGAATACTTGCCAATCAGGTGCATCCCTTCACGGTAGCAGTGTATCCATCTGCAAATATATGTTTTCTTTGCAGGATTATGCCCCATGCCACAAGGCTTGTCCAGGAATGGTTCCAAGAACATGACAGTGAATTCAGTTTTCTGCAGTGGCCTACCGAGTCACCAGATCTCAATCCAATTGTGCATATGTGGGAGGAGGTAGAACAAGCTATTCGGAGTAGAGATCCACTCCCAGCCAACTAGACACAATTGTGGGAAGCATTGGAGTCAACATGGGCCAGCATCTCTGTGGAACACTCTCAACACCTTGGACAGTCTATGCCCTGACGAATTGAGGCTAATTCTGAGGACAAAGGGGGGTGCAACTCAATATTAGGAAGGTGTTTCTAATGTTTGTGCACTCAGTGTATATGTTTTTTAAATTGTATTTTAATACTAGTTTTATTATTTTAGTCATTGATGACGAATGTATTTGAATAACTGTATTGAAGTTAATTGATCTGGCGGCAGGTAGCCTAGCGGTTAAGAGTGTTGGGCCAGTAACTGAAAGGTTGCTGGTTTGAATCCCAAGCCGTCTAGGTGAATAATCTGGCATTGTGCCCTTGAGCAAGGCAATTAACCCTTATTTGTCCTGTAAGTTACTCTGGATAAGAACATCTGCTAAATGACAAGAATGTAATGAAAAATAATGTTTGTACATGAATTTATGCTGGGCAACCACTTTTTTCCTCATGTGTATAATTAAATGAAATAAACTGTTTTTAGTGAAATACTGTATATACAATACACAACATTTGTTTACCCTGGTCAGAGGGACAGGACCATAGAAGGCTAGAGCAACTAAGTTAGTGTTAACGTTAGCTAGCATGCAAGTATCCAGGCAGAGTTGCTAATGTTAGCCTAGAGAAATAATAGTTTGCGACATTAACAGAAACTAATAATTAATATAACAACCTTATCAAATTACAAACGTTTTCAAAAATGTTGACGCTTACAATTATCCGGGTGTCGTTGAGTTACCGAGTTGAGGAACAAATGGGGGTTGAATGACTTGCGCGTTCTGCTTCTCCCAGTTGAGGCATGACGGTTATAAATTGTAATAAATTCCATTGTGAAATTGTAAATTAATGATTTGAAATTACAGGTAATTTTCAGTCATTCTGTCTATATCAGAACATCTAACAAGCTATTTTTATTTTATTTTAAATCAATATATTTTATTATATTTGTGTATATCAAAAAAATTATCAAACTTATACTATATGCAATATTGTATAATTGTATCTCATACATTTCAATACAAGCTGATCAGGCTGACCTTTGGCTATATTTGGACCAAAACGGACCAAAATACAGCCCAGTTGTTTGGGAAGACGGACCTGGTATAGCCGAACATTCGCCGTCGGTGGACGTCAGGTGCTCAAAAAAGGCGGCGGCTCTGCCCCACCTGCCCTGAATGACGGGGCGCCACTGATGCCATGGCAGAGCCAGCGTGAAATTCCCCTTTAACCTGTAGCTGTTGGCTTTATTCAATGCAGGATTCTACATGCAGGAGTTAGTCCGTAGCGAGGTGTGTCTGGTTTTGGGTAGGGACATATGGCCAAGCGGAGGGGCTGTTCGAGTCTGATGGCTCACAGTTGAGTAAAGTTGGTAAGAATGAATGGAAGACGGAGACAACGAAAAATGGAGCAAACAGACCAAACGTTGTAAACGAACATCGGTTTCTTTCGATTTATATTTATATTGCCTGAATACTCCATGACTAACACCTCAGGTATGTGTGCTTCTGTCAGGGTTGTGGTCAAATGCATGTCCTTTAAAGTCAATTTAGCAATTGAACAAAAATCCAATTCAATTTGAAAATGTTCCTCATTGCAAAAGAAAATAACAGAATTTGTGTATTCCAGAAATTGAATTTACATGTAAATAAACATGAAATAAACCCTGTTTTATGTTTTAATACTTCAGATAGAATCCTCGGTGTGCCAGAGATGGTACCATTTAGCTTGTCTGGGGATGACAAAGAAGGACTTCAACAAAGCCAAAATAGAAAAGGATTGGAAGGGGCCTTTTTGCTGTTAAAGTAGAGACGTATAAATAAATGACTGTTGTGCCTTGTAACTACTTTAAAATGTGGAACTGTTGCACTAAAAATGCAAACATTGATTTGGCATACAATTTAAGATTGTAAACATTGTACAACTTTATGTAAACATTGTCTAACTTCATATAGAACAAATTGCACTTGAAATTAATTTGAGGTAATTTTAAGTAAATGCATATTCTCACCTTTTTCTGAGACAATCACTGAATGAGTTATTGATTTCTTCATCTTTAAATGCAATATTTGAGATTTTATGTATTTCTATCAAATCAAAACTGGAATTTCTACTCAAAGCAAAGGTTGTAAAAGTATACTAGACATTTATATAATAAATCATACATAGTTTGATGTTTCTGTGACAAACGGTGAATTAGTTATTGATTTATACAGTTTTAAATTATATTTTATAGATTTTTTTTATTTATTTTAATTTCATTTTACATTTATTTAACCAGGTAGGCAAGTTGAGAACAAGTTCTCATTTTCAACTGCGACCTGGCCAAGATAAAGCAAAGCAGTTCGACACGTACAACAACAGAGTTACACATGGAGTAGACAAACATGCAGTCAATAATACAGTAGAAAAACAAATCTATATACAATTGTATGCTAGACTTTTAAAGAATAAAGCATACATATTTTTGTTTCTGTGACAATCAATGAATTAGTTATTGATTTTTGCAATTTAAATGGATTTTGGCGAATGAATGTCTGAATATAAAACCAACTTTACCTCGGTCAGGCTACTCATGTGATTTTTTTAACCTTTATTTAACTAGGCAAGTCAGTTAAGAACAAATTCTTATTTACAATGACGGCCTATTAAGGAACAGTGGTTTAACTGCCTTTTTCCGGGGCAGAACGACAGAATTGTACGTTGTCAGCTCGGGGATTCGATTCAGCAACTGACCCAACGCTCTAACTACTAAGCTAAATGTGATGCTAAGATATATATGATACGCAGTGAGAGCTATCGTGAATAAACCACTGCAGTTATGAAATTGATCAAATAATGGCCATGTATCAAGTGTGTGCCGACGGAATCTTTTAGGTATTTATTAGGATCCCCATTAGCCGCTGCAAAAGTATCAGAATTGTTCACTTCTGTCATTGACTTGTCAAACCCCGGCTTGGTCTGCTTCACAAACGTTCTCTGAAGTCTCGCGTTGTTGCGTCTCTGGGTTTAGAAACTGGTAGTGGGGGAGCAGGCAGTTCCGCGCAGGCGCGCATCATTCTTCAGAATAAAGGATACGTCAGAATTGTGGTGTCGAGACGACAACTTCTGTCCGTTTCTAATGTATTACTACTGGTATGTAATAACACGTTATAACATGTCATAACATGCTAGGTAACAAATACGTCAAGTTATTATCACGTTTGGTAAAGGTTTTATGTGCTATTTTTGTGTCAAACCGCATGAGTGAACATGATCACTTTTTTACAAGTCACATAGTTAGAGACTTTGTGTTAGTCTGAGTGGATGT
>QNTS01005993.1:44348-55679 GCA_003317085.1 Hucho hucho
TACAGTACCAGCCTACTGATATGAATACATACAGTACCAGCCTACTGATATGAATACATACAGTACCAGCCTACTGATATGAATACATACAGTACCAGCCTACTGATATGAATACATACAGTACCAGCCTACTGATATGAATACAGACAGTACCAGCCTACTGATATGAATACAGACACTACCAGCCTCTGATATGAATACATACAGTACCAGCCTACTGATATGAATACAGACAGTACCAGCCTACTGATATGAATACATACAGTACCAGCCTACTGATATGAATACATACAGTAACGAGGAATACGTCTTTCCCGAAGTGGATCCTTTGTTCTGACCTCCACCCTGGACATGGGATCTTATCCCAGAGGCCGACCAAAAACAACGCGGTCGCCGCAGGAGAGGCCGACGGAGCGGTCTACAGGTCAAACTCAGAAGGCAAGCACACCATCCACCGCTCCCGAGCATATTACTCGCCAATGTCCAATCTCTAGATAACAAGATGGATGAAATTAGGGCACAAGTTGCCTTCCAGAGAGACATCAGAGATTGTAACTTTCTCTGTTTAACGGAAACATGGCTCACTCGGGATATGTTGTCAGAGTCGGTACAGCCACCCGGTTTCTTCATACATCGCGCCGACAGAAACAAACATCTCTCTGGTAAGAAGAAGGGCGGGGGTGTATGCCTTATGATTAACGACTCATGGTGTAATCACAACAACATACAGGAACTCAAGTCCTTTTGTTCACCTGACCTAGAATTCCTTACAATCAAATGCCGACCGCATTATCTTCCAAGAGAATTCTCTTCGATTATAGTCACAGCCGTGTACATCCCCCCAAGCAGATACCTCGACGGCCCTGAAAGAACTTCACTGGACTCTATGTAAACTGGAAACCATACATCCTGAGGCTGCATTTACTGTAGCTGGGGATTTTAACAAAGCTAACCTGAGAACGAGACTTCCTCAATTCTATCAGCATATCGAATGCTCGACACGTACTGCTAGCATTCTGGATCATATCTATTCTAACTTCCGCGAAGCATACAAGCCCTCCCCAGCCCTGCCTTCGGCAAATCTGACCATGAGTCCATTTTGTTGCTCCCAGCCTATAGACAGAAACTAAAACAGGAAACGTCCGTGCTCAGGTCTGTCCAACGGTGGTCAGACCAATCAGATTCCACGCCTGAAGATTGCTTCGATCACGTGGATTGGGATATGTTCCGGATAGCCTCAGACAACAACATTGATGTATACGCTGACTCGGGAGCGAGTTTATTAGCAAGTGCATCGGAGATGTCGTACCCACTGTGACTATTAAAACATTTCCTAACCAGAAACCGTGGATTGATGGCAGCATTCGTGCAAAACTGAAAGTGCGAACCACCGCTTTTTAATCATGGCAAGGCGACTGGAAACATGACCGAATACATACAGTGTGGGAAAAAAGTATTTGATCCCCTGCTGATTTTGTACGTTTGCCCACTGACAAAGAAATGATCAGTCTATAATTTTAATGGTAGGTTTATTTGAACAGTGAGAGACAGAATAACAACAACAAAATCCAGAAAAATGCATGTCAAAAATGTTATAAATTGATTTGCATTTTAATGAGGGAAATAAGTATTTGACCCCCTCTCAATCAGAAAGATTTCTGGCTCCCAGGTGTCTTTTATACAGGTAACGAGCTGAGATTAGGAGCACACTCTTGAAGGGACAGAAGTTAATAGACAGAAGACAGAAGTCAACCATTTTCTTTTCTCTCCTATGTAAAGAGATATTCTCTGGGTAAAGATTTTGGAGGCATAGTTCAGGGATTAGTGGTATTGGGGTAGAGGTAATCTCAGAGATATAACGCAGTACTGAGCTCAAACGTTTGTATCTCAGCACATTCCTCCAGGCAATGATACAAGGTGCCTAAATGCGTGTTACATTTAACACACGTTTCTGGGATATTGGGGTCAAATTTGTGGAGCTTAAAAACTGTGATAGATATTCTCATTATCCAATTGTATTGCAACAATCTCAGAGGGGTGTTTATTGTCTATCTGAGCTATACAGCATATCATACCCCAATACACTGTACATATCCAGAAGTGGATCTAGAAGTTTGTCCTTTAATATCTTCTAAATATCTATTGGGAACCCATCTGGACCTGCCTCTTTACCTCCCTTCATATTGAAAATAGCATCAGATATTTCAACACCATCCACTTCCTTTTACAGATCCAATTGAGTGTCTTCTGAAATAGAGGGAACATCAAGATCTGATTAGTTCTCAGGACATTCAGAGTTGTAAAGTGTCTTTATAATAGGAAGCAGATGTTTGGTGTATTTCTACAGGATCCATTGATAATTGTCCTTGTTAATTATGAATTGTATTAATGACTTGGTCTGAATTGAACCTCTTAATGCGCCAGACCAGCAATTTACCAGGTTTTTCACCTTGATCATAGGACTGTTTCAGCCTAGTTAAGCTGTTTGCAGCCTTTGAGGTGGAAAGTTCTTCATACTGAGCTTTAAGGACATATAATTCCTTGTTTACTTCTACTGAGTTATCCAAAAAAGCTTCCCTTTCCAATTCTCTGATTTTGCTGTCCAGCTCTCTCATTTTGGGTTTAAATTTAATTGAGTTGATTTGAAACTGGTCAAACTCATAATTTGCCCTCAAATACATGCTTTGAAATCCTCCCATCTGGTACTCGCTGATGTTTGGTTAGTGTTCAATGTAAAATAAACATCTATATGCACTCCAACTTAATGTAAAAAGTCTGGGTCCTGTAACCATCTGGGATGCAACACCATCTAGAGGATCCTTTTACTAGTTTTGTATCTCTATAGAATAATGACACAGGGGAATGGTCATTCAGAACAGTACTATCATATCCACTTCCTGCTACATTGGGAAGCAATGAGCAAGAAACTAAAAAGTAGTCTATACGAGAATATGATTTAAATGACGAGTAACATGAATACTCCCTTTTACTCGGGTTCTGAGTCCTCCAAGGTTCACATAGATTTAAGTCCTTAATGAAATGCTGTAATTTCTTTCTACTCTGCGAGTGGGAAGTGTGTAAACCAGAGGAGCGATCTAGATGAGGATCAAGAGTGCAATTAAAATCCCCTGCCATTAGGACTTAGCCTCCCTTCCTGGTAATCAATAGAAATGAATTCTCAAAGAATTTGGGATCATCATCATTAGGACCATAAACATTAACCAGATGAATATGCTCATTCAAAAGAGTTTCCTGTATCAAAATGTATCTACCAGATGAATACTTTAAGTAGCTCATCCTTCAACAAGTGAGTTTCTTGTAGGAACACAAACAACTTCCTTCATCTATTAACTACTTAGGGAGTGGTGGGGCGCTAGGTGTCAGCCATCTATGTTCAAGGTTTCAAAACTTATTTACTATAATATTTCAACCGGATTATAAACTGGACGATATGAAAGGAAAAAACCACAGCGCGCGCGAGCCCGTGAACGCGCCTCCTCTTCTGTTTACATCCGGTGACTAGTTAGAAATTCTTCTTCTATTACCATCCAGAGCAACCTAACATCACCAAACACTGTCTAGAGACTGTTGACATACAGTGGAAGAAATAGGTACTGCAATCTTACTCCCATATATGGCTGTTTTCAATAGGGAGGGGTTCAAAATGAGGCAATGTGTCAAAAACACTTTTCCCAGGACAGAAATTCCTCGGGTTTTTGCCTGCTATATCAGTTCTGTTATACTCACAGACAATATTTGAACACTCTTAGAAACGTCCGAGTGTTTCCTATCCAATAGTACTAATTATGTGCATATCCTAGTTTCTGGGCCTGAGTGGCAGGCCTTTTACTTTGGGCATGCCAGACTCTCCAAAACCGACACCTCAGCTGCCGCTCCCTAAGAAGTTAACGTTGGGTTCCTGCATGTGACCGACCAATACCTCACGAGGCTTCTTCTCTCCAAGCTGAGACCTTGAAACTGAGATATCCCTTTTGGTTCCCAGAACAATGTTCTGGGCGTACTGCCATTTAGTCTGAGGAGGTGGTCACAGTCACCTGCAGTAGTTGGTGCTGAATGCACTTAAAAGATTGATCCGATCCGCCAACCAAATCCCATAGAAGAAGGACACAAGTTCACTTTGCTTGAACCGTATGGAGAATGTGAAAAAGGAGCAAAGTTGATCTCTATTGATGTTTGATGAAGAGTATCTACCACACTATGTAAATCTGGGATATATAAGATACCCCATTAGAGAGTTGGTGTAAAACTCGATGCAATGCAAGAAATGTTAAAGGTTTGGCCACATGTCAAGTGTTTGCAGACAGAAGCAATATGTTATTGTAGAGCATGTGAATGTAAAATTTTGCAACTGTGGTGGAGGTCATATTCCTGAATTCCCGGAGTGCCCTGTTAGGGTGAAAGAGGTTTAGGTGTCAAGGATCAGGACTGTACATCCAATCTCTTATGTGGAGGTGGGGAAGAGAGTTATCGGGGCAAGAACCCACAGTTCCTCCGATGGCATTGAGGAGTACACCCACATCAGTCATTGGCTACATCAATAAGTGCATCGATGAGGTCGTCCCCACAGTGACCGTACGTACATACCCCAACCAGATGCCATGGATTACTGGCAACATCCGCACTGAGTTAACGGCTAGAGCTGCCGCGTTCAAGGAGCGGGACTCCAACCCGGAAGCTTATAAGAAATCCCGCTATGCCCTTCAACGAACCATCAAACAGGCAAAGCGTCAACACAGGACTAAGATCTGTCCAAGAAGCTGGACATCATTATTTCTGCAGCTGAGAAGTTTTTGGGCCTCCAAGACTACAAGGACTACTGTCGCCAGAAAATGTTCTGCTCTTACAGGATCCTTCTCCGCCTGTGTAGGGACCTGATTAGAACAGAAAAGAAGGCGGATTTAGTTTAATAGTTATGTTTAAAAAAATACTGTATACACAGAAAAAAAAGATCCCTGAAATGTTCCAGACACAAACTTATTTCTCAATTTTGTGCACAAATTTGTTTATATCCCAATTATGAGTTTCTCCTTTGCCAAGATAATCCATCCACCTGACAGGTGTGCCATATCAAGAAGCTGATTAAATATCAGGATCATCATTACACAGATGCACCTTGTGCTGGGGACAAAAGTAACTGAGTTGGTGCTTGGCAGCAGCTAATGGGGATCCCTAATAAATACAAAAATGGCACTTTAAAATGTACAGTTTTGTCACACAACCCAATGCCACAGATGTCTCAAGTTTTGAGGGAGCATGCAATTGGCAAGCTGACCGCAGGAATATAGATCAGAGCTGTTGCCAGATCATTTTATGTTAATTTATCTACTTTGTTAGAGAATTTGGCACACTGCAGACCATCGTGTGGGCATGCGGTTTGCTGATGTCAATGCTGTGAACAGAGTGCCCCATGGTGGCATCAGGGTTATTGTATGGGCAGGCATAAGCAAAGGACAATGAACACAATTGCATTTAACGATGACAATTTGAATGCACAGAGAAACCATGATAAGATCCTGAGGGCCGTTGTCCTGCCATTCATCCGCCGCCATCACCTCATGTTTCAGCATGACAATACACAGCCCCATGTCGTAAGGATCTGTACACAATTGAAAATGCTGAAAATATCCCAATTCTCCCATGGCCTGCATACTCAAGACATGTCACCCTTTTGAGCATGTTTGGGATGGTTCGGATCGACGTGTACGACAGCTTCTTCCAGTTCCCTCCTATATCCAGGAATTTCACACAATTTTGCTATCTCAATTGTTGAACTCAACTATCAGTCAGGCTTTGAATAATTCCCAGAGGTTGTAAGGCTCTAGTTAATGAAGAATTAGACAAATTCCCAGTCTGCAATAGGTCAGATTTTATTCAGAGAACGTTCTGCCTTCAAAATGGGAACACAGTCTTTTATATTGTACATACAAATAAACTCCAACCGCTTTAGGCGGCTGTATTTTTCCACAGTATACATTCATGGCTTATCACTTCTGCAACATATTTCAAGCTAGACAGTTTCTAACAGTTCCTCCCCTCCCGAGGGTCGGAAGGCCTCTTTTCTGTAGTTGGTTCCACAAGCATCCCTTTGTTCTCCCAAATACACCCTGCTTACATTCATTGCAAGATAGTAACACCATGTTCTAGTCTCTAAAAAGTTCTAGACACACACATTATTGGATTATTGTCTTATAACTCTAACACCATTACATACATTTTCAGGGTGGAATATTCTTAGTCATTACTTACATACAAATTCCTATATCACACAATCAACAGCCTGATGAAGTCAATGTAAAGGAGATGTGTCCCGGGGGAAGCAGCAGCTACCCACTTCTCCAGTGCTTAATGTGTAAATTGTAAGGTACTGGAACCAGAAGTGAGCCCAAGAGGGGGGTGACCTGGGGGGCTCTGAGGTAGCAGAACACATTAAATAAAATCACCTTTATAATAAAGCATTGCATGCATTATCATGGATTTAGTGTACTGGCATAGAGCAGTGGTGCCACTTGCAGAAGTTGGCTTTTTATGAACCGATTTCATGCAATTCTACATCATTTTAGATTATTGGAGACTTTCACAGAATCTTTTTTAATACCTCACAAATGACAGGCTACTTTGACACTGACAAACTGAGAATCTGAGATCAATAAAAACGACCTTGTCTCTAATACATCAATTGCCTAGGCCAGGTGTGAGGAGAAACACATTGTACAATATGAGGAGGAAGTTATAGTCCTAAACAAGCTTTCCAGTTTCACGGACTCACCCAATGATGTGCAGCTCACTCACCGGCCAAAAGCTCATCTCTCTCTTGCTTTACTTTGTAAAACTATGCTGTTTGCTCAATAGGCCTATTTGGAAATTGATAACTTGGTAACACACAGACCGATTTGTATTTTATTTTCAGAAGGATCCATTTGCTTTACAACCTGTGTTTTCCAGCAATTTGTGTAAAAAATATTGTGAAAGGCCTGTTAGGAGAGATGAGTTGCCGGCTCATGCCTATAACAGCACAGAGAGGGAGAGAGATCATAGAAAGTGAATCTCATTTTAGTTCTGTGAGAGACACAGGCGTGCTTCTCTCTCACCACAGCAATGGCCACGCCTTGGTCTGAATAGGCTACAATGTTGCACAAACCATAAACCCGGGACGGCCCAACATGAATCCATTCTTAGAAGATCAGCCACGTTTTCGCATTACGTTTTTTAGGGGGCATGACAATTAAAGAGGAATCCAAATGTAATTACTCTGATTGCTTTTATGAGGATTTTTACATTGCAAGCAGTGGAAATAATTTTTCATGCCACATGTGGTAGGCTACCTGATCCTGGCAAATGGATTCCGGAACAAAAGACTACAAAACTGAGAGGTGCTGGAGGATCCGGCTCAAATTAAGCGCCGCCCTTCTCATATAATTGGGTTGCACTTTTATAACTAAACCAAGACAGACCACAGTCGGTCGTTTCCAATGGGAACAGAAGAGTCATAGTGGGCAGAGCCAAGCACGAGTCAGCGAGATCCTGTTGGTGCGTTCTACAACACATCTGCATATTTCTGTTCGGGAACGCCTCCTCTGAAGTGCTCGTGCGCAATGACTCAATTCTCCTTTACGTTCCTTCTAAATAACGCAATTCAAATTTATTTTTTTTGCAAAGGGTAAAGTCTAGAAAACTTTCAAATAAAAAATCAAATAACATTTTATTGGTCACATACACATAGTTAGCAGATGTTAATGCGAGTGTAGCGAAATGCTTGTGCTTCTAGTTCTGACTATGCAGTAATATCTAACAAGTAATCTAACAAATTCACAACAACTACCTTATACACAGAAATACACACACACGTAAAGGCATGAATAGAATATGTACATATAAATATATGGATGAGCGATGGCGTGCGCCATAGGCAAGATGCAGTAGATGGTATAGAATACAGTATATACATATGAGATGAGTAATGTAGGATATGTAAACATGATTAAAGTGGTGTTATTTAAAGTGATTAGTGATACCTTTTTATTAAGTCAATTTATTTAAGTGGCCAGAGATTTGAATCTGTATGTTGGCACTCAATGTTAGTGATGGCTGTTTAACAGTCTGATGGCCTTGAGATAGAAGCTGTTTTTCAGTCTCTCGGTCCCAGCTTTGATGTACCTGTACTGACCTCGCCTTCTGGATGATAGCGGGGTGAACAGGCAGTGGCTCGGGTGGTTGTTGTCCTTGATGATCTTTTTGGCCTTCCTGTGACATCAGGTGCTGTAGGTGTCCTGGAGGGCAGGTAGTTTGCCCCCGGTGATGCGTTGTGCAGTCCTCACTACCCTCTGGAGAGCCTTGCAGTTGAGGGCGGTGCAATTGCCGTACCAGGCGGTGATACAACCCGACAGGATGCTCTCGATTGTGCATCTGTAAAAGTTTGTGAGTGTTTTTAGATGACAAGCCAAATTTCTTCAGCCTCCTGAGGTTGAAGAGGCGCTGTTGCGCCTTCACCATGCTCTCTGTGTGGGTATACCATTTCAGTTTGTCAGTGATGTGTACGCCGAGGAACTTAACTTTCCACCTTCTCCGCTACAGTCCCGTCGATGTGGATGGGGAGGTGCTCCCTCTGCTGTTTTCTGTAGTCCACGATCATCTCCTTTGTTTTGTTGACGTTGAGTGAGAGGTTATTTTCCTGACACCACACTCCGAGGGCCCTCACCTCCTCCCTGTAGGCTGTCTCGTTGTTGTTGGTAATCAAGCCTACCACTGTAGTGTCGTCAGCAAACTTGATGCTTGAGTTGGAGGCGTGCATGGCCACGCAGTCATGGTTGAACAGGGAGTACAGGAGAGGGCTGAGAACACACCGTTGTGGGGTCCCAGTGTTGAGGATCAGCGTGGTGGAGATGTTGTTTCCTACCTTCACCACCTGGGGGGCGGCCCGTCAGAAAGTCCAGGACCCAGTTGCACAGGGCGGGGTTGAGACCCAGGGTCTCGAGCTTAATAACAAGTTCGGAGGGTACTATGGTGTTAAATGCTGAGCTGTAGTCTATGAACAGCATTCTTATATAGGTATTCCTCTTGTCCAGATGGGTTAGGGCAGTGTGCAGTGTGATGGCGATTGCATCGTCAGTGGACCTATTGGGGCGGTAAGCAAGTTGGAGTGGGTCTAGGGTATCGGGTAGGGTGGAGGTGATATGATCCTTGACTAGTCTCTCAAAGCACTTCATGATGACAGAAGTGAGTGCAATGGGGCGATAGTCATTTAGTTCAGTTACCTTAGCTTTCTTGGGAACAGAAACAATGGTGGCCATCTTGAAGCATGTGGGGACAACAGACTGGGATAGGGATTGGTTGAATATGCCCGTAAACACACCAGCCAGCTGGTCTTGTGCATGCTCTGAGGATGCGGCTAGGGATGCCGTCTGGGCCGGCAGCCTTGCAAGGGTTAAATGTTTTACTCACGTTGGCCACGGTGAAGGAGAGCCCGCAGGCTTTGGTAGTGGGCTGTGTCAGTGGCACTGTATTGTCCTCAAAGTGAGCAAAAAAGTTGTTTAATTTGTCTGGGAGCAAGACGTTGATGTCCGCGACGGGGCTGGTTTTCTTTTTGTAATCCTTGATTAACTGTAGACCCTGCCACATACGTCTCGTGTTTGAATTGCGACTCTACTTTGTCTCTATACTGACGCTTTGCTTGTTTGATTGCCTTGCGGAGGGAATAGCTGCACTGTTTGTATTCAGTCATGTTTCCGGTCAACTTGCCATGATTAAAAGCGGGGGTTTGCGCTTTCAGTTTTGCGTCAATGCTGCCATTAATCCACGGTTTCTAGTTAGGGAAGGTTTTAATAGTCACAGCAGGTACGACATCTCCGATGCACTTGCTAATAAACTCGCTCACTGAGTCAGCGTATACATCAATGTTGTTGTCCGATGCTATCCGGAACATATCCCAGTCCACGTGATAGAAGCAATCTTGAAGCGTGGAATCCGATTGGTCAGACCAGTGTTGTATTGACCTGAGCACGAACGTTTCCTGTTTTAGTTTCTGTCTATAGGCTGGGAGCAACAAAGTTGATTCATGGTCAGATTTGCCGAAGGCAGGGCGCGGGAGGGCTTTGTATGCATCGCGGAAGTTTGAGTAGCAATGATCCAGAATATCCAGAATAAAGAAATCTCCAGAACTGTGATGTTAAGAAGATAACATTTTGTGTCTGTTTCTATTTATTACTGCAGGTATGTAATAGCAGGTATAAACTTTCTAATATCAAAACAACATGTCATATCATGCTAGGTAACAAATCCGTTAACTTCTTAAGGAGCAGCAAGGTGCGCTGGGGCACTAGCGCCCCACTCCCGACACTACCAGGTGAAATGCAAGGCGCCAAATTCAAAATCCAAAAGTTGAATTATTAAACATGCATCAATATACAAGTGTTTCATAGTCATCAAAAGCTCTGCTTCTTGGCAATATCACAGCGTTGTCAGATTTCAAAAAGGCTTTATGGCGAAAGCACCACATTTGATTGTTTGAGGATAGCACCCCACATATTTTTTCCATTACCATAAATTCATAGACCATGCGGTTCACACAAAACACATTTCACAGCGAAAACAAATCAATTACCTTTTGAAGAACTTCTGCTGAAGGCTTCCCAAGTGTCCAACGAAGACAATCCATGGTTCTTTTGTTCGAAAAAGTAATGTATTATATCCATAAATCTCCGTTTGGTTGGCGCGTTATAATGAGAAAATAGAGCCTCCAATCGTCCATTGAAACGTGAAGAGAACTCGTTCAACTTATACCTATAAACCTGTCCAAGAACAATCAAACATAATTTTAAATGTATCCTTAGGAACACTTTTATGTATAAATAGTATAATATTTCAACCGGAATATAAACTGGGCGATAAGAAAGGAAAAAAACAAAGAACGCGCCAGCCGGGAGCACGCATTTACTTGTATTGACATCTGTGTGGACACTTCCTTATTCGTCTTCTTCTCTGCTCTAAAAGCATCTAAAAAGAATCAGAACATTTTCTCGAGACTGTTGACATCCAGAGGAAGCGATAGGTACTGCATTCATATGCCCTTATATGGGCATTTTCATATGGGAGGGGTTCTAAATGAGGCTTTTCTGTCAAAACCACTTTTTCCAGGACAGAAATTCCTCGGGGTTTTGCCTGCCATATCCGTTCTGTTTCACTCACAGACAAATGGTTAACAGTTTTGGAAAATTCAGAGTGTTTCCTATCCAATGGTACTAAATATATGCATATCCTATTTTCTGGGCCTGAATGGGAGGCATTTTACTTTGGGCACGCCAGGCTCTCCAAAAC
>QNTS01005993.1:56927-68182 GCA_003317085.1 Hucho hucho
GGGCGCGCGCCCTGGGTACTGTTGTCATCAAGGGGGGACCCACTTGTTTGGTCGTTTTCTCTGGGCTAATGCATCCAAAATGGAGGGAAACACCATCTCGAGGCTGCTGACATCATAAGGAAGCGATGTGTACTGCATTCATATGCCCTTATATGGTCATTTTCATGAGGGAGGGGTTCCCAAATGAGCAATGTGTCAAAATCACTTTTTCCAGGACAGAAATTCCTCGGGTTTTCGCCTGCCATATCCGTTCTTTTATACTCACAGACAAAACGTTAACACTTTTAGAAAATTCAGAGTGTTTCCTATCCAATGGTACTAAATATGTGCATATCCTATTTTCTGGGCCTGAATGGGAGGCATTTTACTTTGGGCACGCCAGGCTCTCCAAAACCGTCACTTCGGGAGCTGCTCCCTGAGAAGTTAACCTCTTACGGATCATTGGGGCGCTAGCGCCCCATTCCCGACACTACCCGGGGAAATGTAAGGCGCCAAATTCAAAATCCAAAAGTTGAATTATAAAACATTCGTCAATATACAAGTATTGCATAGTCTTCAAAAGCTTAGACTCTTGGCAATATCACAGCGTTGTCAGATTTCAAAAAGGCTTTACGGCGAAAGCACAACATTTGATTGTTTGAGGATAGCACCTCATATTTTCTGCATTAGCATAAAATCATAACCAGCGCGGGTCTCACAAAACACATAAGAGCTCAAATAAATCGCTTACCTTTTGATGATCTTCTGCTGAGGGCAATCCGAAGTGTCCAAGTAAGACAATTCATGTTTCTTTTGTTGTAAAAAGTCATTTATTATATCCATGAATCTCTGTTTGGTTGGCGCGTTATGTCCCATTGTACAGGGAAGAGAATGCGTTCAAATTATACCTATCAACTTTGCCCAAACAAATCAAACATAATTTATAATGTATCCTTAGGTATACTTTTATGTATATTAACGATTATATTTCACACGGATAATATCCTAAACAATAGAAAAGGAAAATACAGAGGAACGCGCACACGGTCTCGCGCACAAAAAACTAAAGTGACTTCCTCTATCCACTTACAAATTCTTCTTCCGTTCGGTTGTCTTCCATGATAAAGGCATGAAACTTTGTCTAAAGACTGTTGACATCTAGTGGAAGCCATAGGTACTGCAATCTGGGTCCTATTTTACTGAGAATCCCATAGACAGCCATTGAAAGTGAGGGCATGTCACACAAAAAAAAAATCTGGACAGAAATTCCTCGGGTTTTCGCCTGCCATATCAGTTCTGTTATACTCACAGACATTATTTTAACAGTTTCAGAAACTTCAGTGTGTCCTATCCAATAGTGATAATTATGTGCATATCCTAGTTTCTGGGCCTGAGTGGCAGGCATTTTACTTTGGGCACGCCAGACTCTCCAAACTTCCGAATACTTCCCCGGTGCCTGTAGAGGTTAATAAAAAATCTATTTATTTGAGATTTCTGAGTTTGTTTGGAATGTTATTGGTTTTGTGTGACATCCACGAGCTGGTAACATGGCGGGCCCACTCTGTCTGTGTCAACGGACTTCAGTGCTGGTGCAGAGAGATAATTTCATGGTCGCACTACAGTTTTGAAGCTGAACGCAATGATTATCATGTGTTGTAATATTCAGACACATTCAGTTGTTTCTATATTTATCTGTAAATGTTACTATGGTGTGAACGGGAAATGCAATTGGTTTTTGATGTGAAATGACGCGAAGACAAGGTTATTCAGGAAAATTGTACATAGTGCTGCTTAAAACAAACTGTAACCTTGTACTAAATGTTTTTGTCATTTATGCATTTATGTGAATTTGGGAAATCTGCTATAGATTCACTTACGTTGTGTAGCCTAATTTTAAAGTGTGTACTTTGTCTAATGTGAATTAATTCATGTTTTGTTGTCAATGCTTAGCTACCTCATCTATTGAAATGAGATCAGTGCTTGACTTGGACAGGAGCTCACCGGATCTGAGTACAGGCACCTAAAATTTCTACTGCTTGAGCTCATGTTCCTCTTATAGAATATTAGCTCAACAGTATTGTGGAGCTGCTGCAGTACCTGCACCTATTTCAGTCCAAGTCAAGCACTGAATTGGATAATTGAACAAGAAGAAATAATATATTTTTTGTGCCAGAACTGTCAAGACCAACTTTTTTTGTCTGTTTTTAATTGTTACTACAGGACGACTTGAATTAAGTCTGAGGCCGGTAACATCAACAGTGAGGACAAACCCAGCCTGCCTCTCTCCTTCCACACTGAGTCCAAACCTACAGTCACTGGGTCCTGATTGTATCAGTGGAGCCGAGTTTGCACTGCAGGATCCAGAGATGGCATCAGTGAAGCTGGAAGACTCCAGTCAAACACTGGAGCTGAATTTCAACATTAAAGATGAAGAAGAGGAGGAGAAGATTGGGACATCTGTTTCTCATGGTAAGAGAAGGTTCTATCTAAGTTTATTTTTTCATTCCAACTTCCCACTGTGCATGAAAAGTTGCAGTAGAACTGTTTCATGATGAACTGTTTCAATGAGAAGGTAGATGTTATTTCATGCTACTGACACTTGCATGGTTTGACACCAGTATTGCCAGCATGTGTTTTATTCACTGGGATATCTGGAGTGCTCAGAGAGTAGACTAAAGAAGTGAAGTAGACAAACTGCCAGTGTTTTAAAGTTCTATGAAATGAGTCTGTAGTTTCTAACCCTTGTGATAGTGAGTAGAGGATGACACGCCCCTTTTTAGCTTTCAACTCTTATCCACTTTTAGAATAGTTTTATTCCCCTGTATTATACAGCCTACTGATATGAATACATACAGTACCCGCCTACTGATATGAATACATACAGTACCAGCCTACTGATATGATTACATACAGTACCAGCCTACTGATATGAATACATACAGTACCAGTCTACTGATATGAATACATACAGTACCAGCCTACTGATATGAATACATACAGTACCAACCTACTGATATGAATACATATGTCACCCGGTACAGCCAGAAGAGGAATGGCCACCCCTTTGGGTCTAGTTCCTCTCTATGTTTATTTCTAGGTTCCTGCTTGCTAGGGATGCTTTGCTTGCTCTTTGGGGATTGAGGCTGGGTTACTGTAAAGCACTTTGTGACAACTTCTGATGTAAAAAGGGCTTCATAATATCAAATTGATTGACATGTATATCACACCAACTGACTGGTTCTTCTGATGTTGTTCACACAGGAGACCATGTTGAGATATTCTCTACATCCAGAGAGCAACAGCAGGAAGATCACAGAGCTAAGAGGTCTCACCACTGCCCACATTGTGAGGAGATTTTCCCAATTCTATCAAAGCTAAAAATACACCTAAAAATACACACAGGAGAGAATCCGTTTTCCTGTACTGACTGTGGAAAGAGTTTCTCTCTACTGGGCAACTTAAAAAAACATGAACATGTACATTCAGGAGTGAAGCCTTATTCCTGCTTTGACTGTGGGAAGAGTTTTTCTCGACTGGACTTCTTAAAAACACATAAACGTAGACATACAGGACTGAAGCCTTACTCCTGCTCTGAATGTGTAAAATGCTTCACAACATCAGCTGAGCTAAAAGTTCATCAGAGAACGCACACAGGAGAGAAGCCTTACTCCTGCTCTGACTGTGGAAAGATTTTCTCTCAACTAGGCCCCTTAAAAAGACATGAACGTATACATACAGGAGTGAAGCCTTACTCCTGCTCTGACTGTTTAAAATGTTTCACAACATCAGCTGAGCTAAAAGTTCACCAGAGAACACACACAGGAGAGAAGCCTTACTCCTGCTCTGACTGTGGAAAGAGTTTCTCTCAACTAGGCCCCTTAAAAAGACATGAACGTATACATACAGGAGTGAAGCCTTACTCCTGCTCTGACTGTGTAAAGTGCTTCACAACATCAGGTCAGCTAGAAGTTCATCAGAGAACACATACAGGAGAGAAGCCTTACTCCTGCTCTGACTGTGGAAAGAGTTTCTCTCTACTGTTCAACTTAAAAACACATGAACGTATACATACAGGAGTGAAGCCTTACTCCTGCTCTGACTGTGTAAAATGCTTCACAACATCAACTGACCTAAAAGTTCACCAGAGAACACACACAGGAGAGAAGCCTTACTCCTGCTCTGACTGTGGGGCGAGTTTCTCTCAACTGGGCACCTTAAAACAACATGAACGTATACACACAGGAGAGAAGCCTTACTCCTGCTCTGACTGTGGGGCGAGTTTCTCTCAACTGGGCCCCTTAAAAAGCCATGAACGTATACATACAGGAGTGAAGCCTTACACAGGAGTGAAGCCTTACTCCTGCTCTGACTGTTTAAAAAATTTCACAACAACAGCTGAGCTAAAAGTTCATCAGAGAACACACACAGGAGAGAAACCTTACTCCTGCTCTGACTGTGGAAATATTTTCTCTCAACTGGGCCTCTTAAAAAGACATGAACGTATACATACAGGAGTGAAGCCTTACTCCTGCTCTGACTGTGTAAAATGCTTCACAACATCAGGTCAGCTAAAAGTTCATCAGAGAACACACACAGGAGAGAAGCCTTACTCCTGCTCTGACTGTGGAAAGAGTTTCTCTCTACTGTGCAACTTAAAAACACATGAACGTATACATACAGGAGTGAAGCCTTACTCCTGCTCTGACTGTGGAAAGAGTTTCTCTCTACTGTGCAACTTAAAAACACATGAACGTATACATACATGAGTGAAGCCTCACCGCTGATCTGACTCTAGAAAATGTTTTAAAACAACAGGTCAGCTTAAAGTTCATCAGAGAACAAACACAGGAGAGAAGCCTTTCTTCCGCTCTTAATGTGGCAAGAGTAACTCAAGTAAAAGTGAAATTCACCTAGTAGAATACTACTAGAGTAAAAGTATTTGGTTGTAAATATACGTAAGTATCAAAAGTAAATGTAATAGCTAAAATATACTTAAGTATCAAAACCAAAAGTTAAAGTCATTTCAAATTCCTTAAATTAACCTCTACGGGATGGGTTTTCCTAAAACGGGACGGTTGTTGCTAATGTGACTATAATGACGTTGTATACAACAGCCAACTTTCCGGAACATAGACATGCCTTTTATGTGGGCAGAAGCTTAAATTCTTGTTCATCTTACTGCAGTGTCCAATTAACAGTAGCTATTACAATGAAAAAATACCATGCTGTTGTTTGAGGAGAGTGCATAACAACAGCTTATCACGGCAACTGGTTTGATACATTCACCTCTGAATGTAAATAGTGTACTTACATTCAGTAATGTTGCTCTGATTTGTCATCCTGAGGGTCCCAGAGATAAAATGTAGCGTAGTTTCGTTTGATAAAATCTATTTTTATCTTCAAATGTAGGAACTGAGTTCTAAATTTGTCTCTGGCTCCATACCCATTCCACCCAGCCATCTAGATGTGTGAAAGTTAGTGTATAAGCTAATGATCCATCATGTATAACATTCCTGGGAGTGTGTAAACTGAATTTGTTCATTAACATAGCGTTTTTATATGTTCTCTAAAGATAATGTACTTAAATGTATCAATTGACCAATTCGGCACATTTGGGCAAACTCCTGGCAGACTTCATACAGTGCAGTAATGTAATTCCTCACTGGATCAATCAAACTTTGCACACACACTGCTGCCATCTGTTGGCCAAAATTAAATTACACCTATACTCCGATCTGAAAGTATGGCATTTATCTTGCTTTTCAAAGAAGATGAAAATGTTTTTTTGTTTGTATGATCTTTTACCAGATCTAATGTTATTCCCCTACATTAATTTCACATTTCCACAAACTTTAAATTGTTTCCTTTTCAAAAGGTATCAAGAATATTCATGTTTTTGCTTCAGGTGCTGAGCCACAGGCAGTTAGATTTGGGGGTGTCCTTTTAGGCGAAAATGTCAAATAAAGGGTACGATACTTAGAGGTTTTTAATCAAACCAGACGGCACAATTGTGTTGTTTTTTAAATTACGGATAGCCAGGGGCACACTCCAACACCATTTACAAATTAAGCATACTGTTTAGTGAGTCCGCTAGATCAGAGGCAGTAGGGAGGACCAGGGATGTTATCTTGATAAGTGTGTGAATTGGACCATTTTCTGTCCTGGTAATCATAGATAAATGTAACTAATAACTAGGGAAAATATATGGAGTAAAAAGTACATTATTTTCTTTAGGAATTTAGTGAAATAAAAATGTAAGCTATAAATAGTCAAGAAAAGTACAGATACCCCAAAACTTAAGTAGTTCTTTAAATATTTTTTTCTTAAGTACTTTACACCACTGCATGCATCCAAGCCGTGTGTCAGCATTGCAGGCTGGTGGTGTGGGGTGTGTTTTCAGGGCACACATTGGGCCCCTTGATAAAGGTTGAGCAATGTTTGAATGCCACAGTATATCTAAACATCATTGCCAATCAGGTGCCTCCCTTCATGGCAGCAGTGTATCCATCTTTAAATTGATTTATTTCAGCAGGATTATGCCTTATGCCACAAGGCTTGTCCGGGAATGGTTCCAAGAGCATTACAGTGAATTCAACTAAATGAATTCACTTTATTTGTGCATCTGTGGGAGGAGATGGAACGAGATATTCAGAGTAGATCCACTCCCAGCCAACTTGACACATTTTCAGGCAGCATTGGAGTCAACATGGACCAGCATCCCTGTGGAACGCTCTCAGCACCTTAGACAATCCATGCACCGAAGATTTGAGGACAAAGGGGGTGCAACTCAATATTAGGAAGGTGTTTCTTATGTTTTGTACACTGTGTATATCAGATAAAGATGGTGTGATGATCAGTTTTTAGCATTAGTTTGGGTGGATTATTTTATATTACTAAACAACTTTTGTTTAATGATAAACAGGCTATGATTCGACTACCTGTGTTTATAAAATTGTATTTTAATACTTGATTCATTATTTTAGTCATTGATGATGAATGTATTTGTATAACTGGGAGATTGAAGTTAATTGATCTGGTTGCAGGTAGCCTAGCGGTTAAGAGTGTTGGGCCAGTAACTGAAAGGTCTGGATAAGAGCATCTGCTGCATGACAAGAATGTAATGAAAAATGTTTGTACATGAATTTATGCTGGGCAACCGCTTTTTTTCTCTTGTGTATAATTAAATGAAATAAATGGTTTGAAGTGAAATACTGTATATACAATACACAACATTACCACTTTGTTTACCCTAGTCAGAGGGACAGGGCCATAGTAGTCTAGACTATGTAGCTGCTGTTGTTAGTAGCCTACAGTTTCCATGCAATACAGCATGTCAGATCTCTAATGATTAGGTGTATAGGCTGCTACATTTAGTTTTTGGTCGTGTCTGTTGGGAGTGATGAATTATCAGGCCAAATAACTACTGGAGGGAGGTGGAGCCTTGAGCTTTGTGTGTTGTGTCCGAACCCGCCCGACATGGTCAAGAGAGGAAAAGGACATGCAGCAGCACTCTGATGTGAAGAACTGTACTAAATGTACCATTGTAGTGATGAAAAATATATAGCATGCAGTCTGAGAAATGAAGTAATTCCCATTACTACACATGGAGTAAGACTATAATTTAGCCATAGAGGATCAATAGCTATTTATTATTTAAATAGCCTAGCTAACATCCAATTATCTGGCAACAGCTCTGGTGGAAATTCCTGCAGTCAGCTTGCCAATTGTACGCTCCCACAAAACTTGAGAAACCTGTTACATTGTGTTGTGACAAAACAGCACATTTTAGAGTGGCATTTTTGTATTTGTATTTATTATGGATCCCCAACTACTCTTGTCCCCAGCACAAGGTGCACCTGTGTAATGATGATCATGCCATTTAATCAGCTTCTTGATACGCCACACCTGTCAGGTGGATGGATTATCTTGGCAAATGAGAAAAGCTCACTAAGAAGGGATGTACACACATTTGTGTAAAAAATTTGAGAGCAATAAGTTGTCACTTTCTTTAATATTATTGACAACCATGGCTATAAATGCTAAAAAGCCCACCTTACTGAAGCACATATTCTTCATCACTCTCTCTTGGTCTCTGCCTACTCACAGGAATCCTCTCAGGATCCCTCACCCTGTACCCATCTTCCTCTACCACTCTATTCACTGCTTCAGCATACAACACTTTCTGTACTACTGTAACCCTGGCAACCTCAATCTGCCTTTCTCTCACCTGACACCTCAGATCTCCAGCCCCATTGGCCCCCCCACAACTAACACACAGAACGTTCTCCACCGTTACCACACATTCCTTCATCTCATGCCCTCCAGCACACTTCTCACATCAAGGCATCTCACTCCTACACACTGCTGCAACAGGCCCATAAACCTGACCCCTAAAACACTGTAGTATTTACAGAACTAAAGCGCTCATGGGATAACTGACACTTCCTACCTTTCTGGCAGAGACTCTGCATCAAAACTCCACATGGCAATGTCTTCTCTCACCAAACGGCGGGCATCACAGACATCTGGAATCTTCCATTTCAACTGCTCCTCCTCAACACAAACCTAACCCCGTTATAACTCCTTTCAATTCCACGGAGCAAGTCAATTCTTGTTCTTAATCGTGCCCGCTCCCTCTGGACAGAGGAGAAACAATAAATCACCAATTACTTTATGAGATGAGAAGTGGAGTGACTAATCTTTGCTGGTGTGAGAGAACTGATAAGGGTTCTCTCAAGTGTGGAGCCGTTGGTGTGTTTTTACATTGCCCAATCGGGAGAATCTCTTGCCACAGTAAGAGCAGAAGAAAAGCCTCTCTCCTGTGTTCTCTGATGACCGTTTAGCTCAGCTGATGATTTAAAACATTTTCCACAGTCAGAGCAATAGTAAGGCTTCTCTCTATGTATACCTTGGTGACTTTTTAGCTGGCACAGTTGAGAGAAATTCGCCCCACAGTCAGAGCAGGAGTAAGGCTTTTCTCCAGTGTGTGTTCTCTGGTGAACTTTTAGAACAGTTGATGTTGTGAAGCATTTTCCACAGTTAGAGCAAGAGTAAGTCTTCTCTCCTGTGTGTATATGTTCATGTTCTTTTAGGTGGCTCTAGTGAGAGAAACTCTTCTTACAGTCAGAGCAGGAGTAAGGCTTCTCTCCTTTATGTATACCTTGGTGACTTTTTAAGTGGCCCAGTTGAGAGAAACTCTTCCTACAGTCAGAGCAGGAGTAAGGCTTCTCTCCTTTATGTATACCTTGGTGGCTTAAGTGGCCCGGTTGAGAGAAAGTCGCCGCACAGTCAGAGCAGGAGTAAGGCTTCTCTCCTGTATGTATACGTTCATGTGTTTTAAGGTTGCCCAGTCGAGAGAAACTATTTCCACAGTCAGAGCAGGAGTAAGGCTTCTCTCGTGTGTTCTCTGATGAACTTTTTGCTTAGTTGATGTTGTGAAGCTCTTCCCACAGTCAGTGCAGAAATACAGATTCTCTCATGTGTGTATTTTTAGGTGTATTTTTAGCTTTGATAGAATTGGGAAAATCTCCTCACAATATGGGCAGTGGTGAGACCTCTTAGCTCTGTGATCTTCCTGCTGTTGCTCTCTGGATGTAGAGAATGTCTCAACATGGTCTCCTGTGTGAACAACATCAGAAGAACCAGTCAGTCGGTGTAATATACAGTACCAGTCACAAATTCTCTATCTTGAAAATGTGATTGCAGTGTATTAATGAACAAAATACTATACTAATATTTTTTTTGTGAAACATCCCTTTCATAGAGCCTACCACTCCATTAAAGGAGTAGTTTACTATTTTACAACTTGAAGTCCTGTATGTAAGATTACTTGGTTGGTATTCAGGGGACTAGGTACAGTATGTACTCAGGAGATGAATCTCTGATCTTAGCAGCGCCATTCTTACACCTCCACGTAATGTCACTGTGGTTTGTTGTGGAAAATCTTGAGTCAAATATTTACACAGATACCGGAACTTGTGAATTCAATTTAGACTTTAATTCAACGGATTAAAGCCGAGCCTCTTCCATGGAAAAAGACTGAAAAATATTATCACAGAGCCCTTCCTTTATAGTATTCTGTCCCTGCTTAATGTATAGAATCCCCTCCCTCTATACGAAAATAACTAATCTTGACCTTTCTTCACCATTATCTTTCCATAGCACATATAGTCACTCCTTGTCTATTCATGAACTACTCCCATTGGCCCTATAGTTATCACATTATCTTTACATAGCATATATAGTCACTCCTTGTCTATTCATGAACAACTCCCATTGGCCCTATAGTTATCACATTATCTTTACATAGCATATATAGTCACTCCTTGTCTATTCATGAACAACTCCCATTGGCCCTATAGTTATCTTAGCTCTTGCTTGTTAACACCCACATCTGACAACTGTCTAGGTTATAATGGTAGCTATAATGGTGGCTGAGCCCTGGTCCAATATGTTCCATTCCTTATATAGCCATTCTGTCTCAGCACTTAAAAGTGGACAGTCTAAATTCTGCCTGCTTATATTGGAAATGCAATCTCAGTCATGATTTCTGCTACCACAGGTTCTTCAATGTTTCCCGTTTTTTTTCCTGTGGGTTATTTTGTCAAAATAAACCTAGGTCGGTGGAAACCTGTCTACTGATGCCATCTCTGGATCCTGCAGTGCAAACTAGACTCCACTGTCACAATCAGGACCCAGTGACTGTAGATTTAGAGTGTGGAAAGAGAGAGGCAGGCTGGGTTTGTCCTCACTGTCAACTCTGAATAGAATCAGAGATCAACCCCCCTGGTCCTCCCCTGTGCATGCTACACCCCCTCCCATTGTTACTGTGTGTATGAACACATTTGAACAACAGCTTCCTAAAATGCTGTGGTGCTGACTAACACAATAGGAAAGGTTGTGGTAGACGAGGGCCATCACATGTGAGTTCACAGCTCTTTCACTCTGAGCATTCATATCAATGACTCACCCTCAAATGGACCATCAGTACCACAGTTCTACATTACTATTTACATAATCAACTGCATTTCAACAGCCTGATCCTCAATATAGTCCCAGTGGTACAGTATATTAACCGTTAACTAGACAGGGAGCGGTGGGTCGCTAGCGACCCACTCCCGACACCACCAGGTAAAATGTAAAGCGCCAAATTCAAAATCCCAAAGTTGAATTATTAAAAATCCACCAATATACAAGTGTTTCATACTCATCAAAAGCTCTGTTTCTTGGCAATATCACAGCGTTGTCAGATTTCAAAAAGGCTTTACGGCGAAAGC